>AWOL01S0003767.1:0-53613 GCA_000715115.1 Nicotiana otophora
TGTTAATGTGTAGGTCAAAGAAACCATTGCTTGAAACTATAATTGAAGAATCAATCTGTTCAAGATGAAGATTTTGATGAGTAGTTAATTCATATTTCATTGAAGTGTGCTCTTTGAATTTTAGCAAGGGGGGACTATTCTTTTGTTGATTAGGGTAAGGTTTTTGTGTTTGTGATTGAATATACAAAGATGTATAAGAAACATGTTTTTTTTCACAAACAAATTCTTTTATGAATATTTGATCTTTCAATATATGAGGTAATAATATTTTTTAATTCTGGTTCTTGTGATATCTGGTTAAGTTTATATTTTCTTTAATTAATAAAAATATATACTTTTGATCCTTTTGATTATGAATTTTTATAAAGTTAGCGATTATTAGTTGTTAAACAATTTAGTTACTAATGTATTATGTTAAATTTGTATTGTTACTATATATCTAAAGGTAATACAGTTATAAACATAATTTAAATAAAATATTCTCATGTAAAAGGATCAAAGCACATATTATTAATTAATTCAAGAGTAGGTATGCTGTTTTTTTAATAACTAGGGATCAAAAGTGTAATTTTCTGAATGGATTTGGGTCTCGAAAATGATTGAAGGATCAAGAACCAAATTAATGTAATTGTTAATGGTTTAAATGGGAGGAGAAAAATAAATGGTTGATTTTAGTGGTGAATTATGCAGATTTTCTTCATAAAATATGAAAAGATCTTGCGCGTCCTCAATATAGAATAAAACGATATTTGTCGAAAATTGGATGATGAGGCCACGAGGGATGTCCGAAAAGAAACTCAGTAGCCACCCACTTTGTCTTTTGAAATGAAGTATGCTCTTGTTATTTGAAAGCAATCATCCGAGAATTTTTTTCTCTCTTATAGCTATAGTGTCCGAGCTAGTTTATATACGCAGCTCTACTATTTTTACAGAACCAGCAACAAATATTAAATACTGTCAGAACTCTCTATAACAACATTTATATATGATAACACTTCACTATAAAAGTCAAGTTTTTTTTGAAATTAATTTTCATGTTATGTTATAATATATGTTCTCTATTCTCTATAACAGCACTTCGTTATAACATCCAAAAATATTCGGAACAAATGAGGCTGTTATAAAGAGGTTTGGCTGTAATTTTATCCACTAAAACTTAGACAGATTGAAAGTATTATCTAGTATTTTTTGTCTCCATTGAAAATTAAACTTGAGACCTCATAGTTCTAACCCGCTTTATTGACCAGTAGGCTGCACCCTTAGATGCAGTCGTCCGAGAATCTTAGTAGTCCTTAGTTAGTTGAACTTTCATATACTAGCGAGAATTTGAATTTTCATTTTTGTAATTTCTTTTTTTATTTTTTCTTTCCCTCCGCAGATATACAATAATTTCTTATAAAAAGGAACCATCTATTCCTAATGGACTACTCATTATCACGACCTAAAATTCACTATAGATCGTGATGGCGCCTAACGCTGCCGTCAGACAAGCCAACGGTGATTAATCAACTTAGTTACTCATTGTTATTATTTTCGAAATCGTGACTCCCATTGAATAAGTAGTGAAAAATCTAGTACTCGTAGAACACCCGTGATTTTATTTTTCAATTTCCGTATAAGGTATAAATTACAAAGTGAAATGATAATAATTACACGAATTACAATAATGAACATCCAGTAGGTACCTCTAAAATCCGGTGTCACAAGTGCATGAGCATTTACTAAGGAGCATAATAATAATACAACAACTGTCTAGAATGTAAATAAGACATGATAAAATAAATAGTACAATGGAGACTCTGTGGACTGCGGTGCGTAGCCTGGAATGCAGCTCACGTGAAGTCTCCTCAACAGTTGCACCTACACGCCAAGATGATCATCAAATGAACCTGTCAGATCCTGCACATTTAGTGCAGAAGTGCAGCGTGAGTATGTAAATCAACGCGTACCCAGTAAGTATCTAGCCTAACCCCGGAGAAGTAGTGACGAGGGGTCGACATTGACACTTACTAGTGGTCCAATAAATCAATATGGTAAATCATAAACAGATAAGAGTACAACAATAGTAGTGAGGTAAATCTGTAACTAACACAATCTTCCAAATTTTTTTTTAACAATATCAATTTCTCAATCTTGTATTTTATCTCGACATATCGGAATTATCAAGTGCCAGTAACAAACGGATAAGAACTTCCACATAAAATGAAAGGCATTGGTGGAAGGAAAATCTCGCGAATATTCGGACTACTAGCGATATAACGCACGATTATACCGAGGTCGTACGGCTAGGTCTCCGAAAGAATATGATACTGCCGAGGCGATCGACCCGATTCCATCATAATATGTACACTGCCAAGGGTTGAACGGCACGAACCATAGATGCATCTATTATACTGCCGAGGCGAACGTCTTGCTCACATGAGAGTGTGGTACATAATCCTGCCGAGGCGTTCTGCCCGCTCCACAAGAAAGGAAAACAATTATCGATTTACGAGACACGAGCTTACGATACAGTATATGAACACAAGGTGAGTATAACCTTTACCGTTTCTCAAATAACTTACCAACAACTCAAGATAATAAGGCTCGGCCTAATATATATATATATATTTCTAAATCAAGTTCAATTATTGTCACGATCCCTATTTTTTCTCCGTAGGATGTCGTGATGGTACCTAGTCTTTAAGACTAAGTAAGCTTAACAATATGCGAAATAACTGAATATAAACGGAACTCAAACCTCAACACATGTAATATATATAAAAACTGCGATTCAAATAATTACAACTCCCAAAATCCGGTAGAAATAAGTCACAAGCTCTAAAGAGAAAATGCTAATTGTCTCTATACATCAGAGTCTAGTAAAATGAAGAAAGCAACATATTAAGGATAGAGAGGGACTCCAAGGTCTGCGGACGCTGACAGATATACCTTGAATTCTCCACATACGGTCCAGCTCACTGGTATCTGGCTTGGTAGGAAGAACCTGGATATGCACAAAACAATATGCAGAAGTGTAGTATGAGTACACCACAATGGTACCCAATAAATACCAAGCCTAACCTCAGTAGAGTAGTGACGAGGTCAGATCAGGGCCCTACTGGAATAAAAAGGAAACAAGACAAAAGATATAATAATATAATGAAATGACTAAGAATTTGAACAATGAGAAATTACACAAGGGTTCAACAAAGCAAATAGAGGTAAACAACAGGGGTGCTCCCGAGGTACCGCTTCGTAGTCCCAAATGTAAATGCACAACAGGGGAGCTCCCAAGATACCGCCTCGTAGTCCTAAAAGTAAATATACAACAGGAGCACTTCCGAGGTACCGCCTCGTAGTCCCAAAAATAAATATACAACAGGGGGAGCTCCCGAGGTACCGCCTTGTAGTCCCAAAAGTAAATACACAACATGGGGAGCTTCCAAAGTACCGCCTCTTAGTCCCAAAAGTAAATATGTAACAGTGGCACTCCCGAGGTACCGCCTCGTAGTCCCAAAAGTAAATATACAATAGGGGGAGCTCCCGAGGTACCTCCTCGTAGTCCCAAAAGCAAATTCAAAACAGGGGGAGCTCTCGAGTTACCGCCTCGTAGTCCCAAAAGTAAATACACAACACATAACCTATGGAACAACTAGTTTACAACAAGGAATCATGTAGTTAAAGACTAAATACCAGATCAAGAAAGTAGGTAATTCAACTAAGCATGTTGTACAAATTGCAAGTAAAAGTTAAGACACGTAGGCATGTGACATTAGGCTAAGCATAATGACTACACAGGCTAGAGGAACTTAGTTAAGAATTAAAAGAAAACTACTCAGCAAGAACCGGAATTTCCACATTTAGCCCGTGTACGAACTCATCACCTCGCGTACACGACACTCACATATCACAAATTATTACAACAGTACCAAATTCTAAGAGGATTTCCCCCACACAAGGTTAGACAAGTCACTTACCTCAAACCAAGCTCAATCAGTCACTAAGAATTCCTTTTCTTCGATTTTTCAACTCCGATCGGCTCGAATCTAGCCAAAACAATTTCATACTATAAATATAACTACAAGAAACTAATTTAAATAATAAGACTACGACTTTAGCAAAGAATTTAAAACTCGGGCCAAAAAGTCAACTCGGGCCCACATCTTGGAATCGGGTAAAAGTCACAAATTACGAACACCCGTTTGACCACGAGTCCAAATATACCAAATTTACCAAAATACGACACCAAATCGCCATTCAAATCCCCAAATTAAACTCTCCAAATCCCTAGCCTCAAACTCCTAAATTCCACCTTAAATACACACAATCGAGGTGGGAAAATCAATGGGGAAACAAGGTTATTTATAAAAAAAATGAGCACAAGAGACTTGCCTCAAGAAACCCTTCGAAAATACTCTCAAGAATCGCCAAAACCTGAGCTCAAAATGTTTAAAATGAGGCATAATCGCGAACTCTTGTATTTAAGTGTTCTTCCAACACTTCTGCTTCTGCGGAAACTTAACCGCTTCTGCGGCGTCGTAGAAGCGACCACTCGCCCACATCTGTGGCATCTTCCGCTCCTATATCCCCTCACTCTGCTTCTGAGGACTCTCTTCTGCGAGCCTCCCAGCTGCTTCTGCGGTCCCAACTCCCTTGCCCAATTCCGCTTCTACGGCTCCCCTGCCGCATCTGCGGTCACGCAGGTGTGGCAATTCCCTCGCACTCGCAGCCACCTTCACACACCCCTCCAAAACTTGCACTTGTGCATTCCAGTTCGCACCTGTGGGCTCGAACCTATGATCAAAGCTCCGCAGGTACGATTACACCAGCAGAGCCCAGTCTTCAGCAATCTCTCAACTTCAACTTGATCCGTTAACCATCCAAAATTAACCCGAGGCCCCCAGTACCTCAACCAAACATACCAACAAGTCCTAAAATACAATATGAACTTATTCGATCCTTTAACTCACATCAAACAACGCTAAAAATACGAATTGCACATCGATTCAAGCCTAATGAACATTAAAACTTTAAACTTCTACATCCAACGCCGAAACCTATCAAATCAAGTCCGATTGACCTCAAATTTTTCACACAAGTCATAATTGACAATATGGACCTACTCCAACTTCCAGAATCAGAATCCGACCCCGATATCAAGAAATCCACGCCCGATCAAACTTCTCAAAAATCATCCAATTTTCAACCTTGCCAATTAACGCAGAAATGACCTACAGACCTCCAATTCAACATCCGAATGTGCTCCTAAGACCAAAATCACCATACGGAGCTATTGGAACCATCAAAATTCCATTACGGAGTCGTCTTCACACAAATCAAACAATGGTCAATCCCTACGACTTAGACTTCTATTTTAGGGACTATGTGTCCCATATTACTCAGAAACCAAAAATAAATCCTCCCGGCAAGTTACGTAACCACAAAATAAAATAGATGGAGAAATGATTAGGGGTTCGGGGCTAATACTCTCAAAACGACTGGCCGGATCGTTAAATTCTCCCCCTCTTAAAACAAATGTTCGTCCTCGAATGAGTATAGAGACATACCTGAAGTGGTGAATAGATGAGGATAACAGCTGCGCATATCATGCTCGGTCTCCCAGGTCGCCTCCTCGACCAGATGATCCCTCCACTGCACCTTTACTGATGCGATGTTCTTTGACCTCAACTCTCAAACCTGCCTGTCCAAAATGGCCACCGGCTCCTCCATATAAGATAGATCCTTATCCAACTAGACTGAGCTGAAGCCTAACACATGAGATAGATCGTCGTGATACTTCCAGAGCATGGAAACATGGAACACTAGATGAACTGCAGAGAGACTACGTGGTAGTGCAAGCTTGTAAGCCACCTCTCCAGCCCTCTCAAGAATCTCAAAAGGGCCGATATACCTAGGGCTCAACTTTCCCTTCCTCCCGAACCTCAAAACACCTTTCATGGGCAAAATTCGGAGCAAGTCTCGCTCCCCATCCATGAATGCAACGTCACGAACCTTTCGATCCGCATAGCGCTTCTGCCTGGACTGGGATGTATGGAGTCGATCCTGAATCAATTTAACCTTTTCCAAAGCATCCTAAACCAAGTCTGTACCCAATAGCCTAGCCTCTCCCGGCTCGAACCAACCCATTAGAGACCGGCACCGTCTACCATACAAAGCGTCATACTGTTCCATCACAATACTCGACTAATAACTGTTATTGTACGCAAACTCCGCAAGTAGCAAGAACTGATCCCAAGCACCCCCAAAATCCATCACACACACGAAGCATATCATCCAGTACAATCTGAATAGTGTGCTCGGACTGTTCTTCTGTCTGAGGGTGAAATGCTATACTCAACTCCACCCGAGTACCCAACTCACACTGTACGGCTCTCCAAAACCATGATGTAAACTGCATACCCCGGTCAAAGATGATAGATACCGGTACTCTATGAAGTCTGAATATCTCATAAATGTAAGCCTGAGCCAGCTGCTCCGAAGAATAAGTAGTAACCACAGGAATGAAATGAGTTGACTTGGTCACTCTATCCACAATCACCCAAACTACATCGAACTTCCTCTAAGTCATTGGGATCCTAACAACGAAATCCATAGTAATCCGCTCCCATTTCCACTCCGGATCATCTCTAGCTTCTGAAGCAATCTACCTGGCTACTGATGCTTATACTTCATATGCTGACAACTTAAGCACCGAGATACATATTCCACTATGTCCTTCTTCATTCTTTTCCACCAATAATATTGCCTTAAATCCTGATACATCTTCGTGATACCTGGATGAATGGAGTACCACGTACTGTGAGCCTGCTGGAGAATCAACTCACGCAAACCATCTACATTGGGCACACATAGTTTGTCCTGCATCCGTAATACACTGTCGTCTCCAATAGTGACTTCCTTGGCATCACCGTGCTGAACCTTGTCCTTAAGGACAAGCGGATTGGGGTCATCATACTGACGCTACCTAATACTATCATAAAGAGAAGACTGAGAAATCACACAAGCCAAAACTCTGCTCGGCTTGGAAACATCCAATCTGACAAACTGGTTGGCCAAGGCCTGAACATCCAAGGCTAAAGGCCTCTCTGCTACTGGTAGATATGCTAAACTGCCCCAAATCTCTGCCTTGCGACTCAAGGCATTGGCCACCATATTGGCCTTTCTGGGGTGATAAAGAATAGTGATGTCATAATACTTAAGCAGCTCCAACCATCTCCGCTGCCGCAAGTTAAGATCCTTCTATTTAAACAGATGTTGTAGATCCGGTGATTGGTGTAGACCTCACAAGGGACACCATATAAATAATGCCGATAGATCTTCAAGGCATGAAAAATAGCTGCTAACTAGAGGTCATGGACATGATAGTTCTTCTCATGCCCCTTCAACTGTCTAGACATATAGGTAATCACCCTACCGTCCTGCATCAACACCGTGCCGAGACCAATGCGTGACGCATCACAATACACTATATAGGATCCTGAACCAGTAGGCAATACCAACACTAGGGTTGTCGTCAAAGCAGTCTTGAGTTTTTGAAAGCGCTCCTCACACTTCTCGGTCCACCTGAATGAAGCACCCTTCTGGGTGGTCAATCTAGTCATAGGTGCAGCAATAGATGAGAAACCCTCTACAAATCGACGGTAATACCCCGCCAAGCCAAGAAAACTCCGGATCTCCATAGTTGAGGACGGTCTGGGCCAACTCTACACTGCTTCAGTCTTCTTCAGATATACCTTGATCCCCTCATTCGATACTACATGACCCAAAAATGCCATTGAATCTAGCTAGAATTCACATTTCAAAAATTTTGCATATAAATTCTTTTCCTTCAAGGTCTGAAGGACAGTCCTCAAGTGCTGCTCATGATCCTCCCTACTCCGGGAGTACACCAAAATGTTGTCAATAAACACAATGATAAAAGAGATAAGGTAGTGCTTAAATACGCTGTTCATCAAGTGCATGAATGTTGCGTGGGCATTGGTCACCCTAAAAGACATCACAAGGAACTCGTAATGACCATACCGAGTCCTGAAAGCAATCTTCGAGATATCTAGCTCCCGAAACTTCAACTGATGATAGCCTGATCGCAAGTCGATCTTAGAGAACACTCTGGCACCCTGCAGCTGATCAAATAGGTCATCAATACGTGGAAATGGATACCTGTTCTTCACTGTAACCTTGTTCAACTAGCAATAAGCAATACACATTCGCATAGAACCATCCCTCTTCTTTACAAACAAGATAGGAGCACCCCAAGGCGACACACTGGGCCAAATGAATCCTTTATCAGGTTACTCCTGCAACTGTTCCTTTAACTTTTTCAACTCTGTTGGGGCCATACGATAAGGTGGAATAGAAATGGGCTGAGTGCCCGGTAACAAATCAATGCCAAAGTCAATATATCTATCGGGCGGCATGCCCGGAAGATCTGCCGGGAATACATTTGAATAGTCCCTCACTACCAGAACTGACTCGACGGAAGGAGTATCAATACAAACATCCCTCACATATGCCAGATATGCATCACACCCCTTCTAAACCATTCGCTGAGCCTTAAGAAATGAGACAACCCTGCTAGCAACATGATCTTAGGTACCTCTCCACTCTAGCCGCGATAGACCTGGCATAGCCAACGTCACCATCTTGGTGTGAAAATCAGGATAGTGTGATAGGGAGACAACTAGTCCATGCCTAAAATAACATCAAAATCTACCATACTAAGCAATAATAAATCGGCTCTTGTCTCAAAACCACTAAGAACAATCAAACACGACCGATACACACGGTCAACAACAATAGAATCACCCACAGATGTTGACACATAGATATGTGACCTCAGAGAATCACGGGATACACCCAAATATGGAGTAAAATAAGATGACACATAGGAATAAGTGGAACCTAGATCAAATAAGACTGATGCATCTCTATGACAGACTGGAACAATAATTGTGATGACCGAATCGGATGCAACTGCCTCCGTTCTAGCAGGAAGGACATAATATCTGGCCTGGCCTCTCCTTCTAGGGTGACCTCTACCTGTCCAACCTCCACCTCTAGATGGTTGCGCAGGTGGGATGGTAGCTGGTTCTGTAACCATAGCTTGAGGACCCGGTAGAGCACGCGGTGTCTGAGTGGTCTATGGAGGTGCACCCCTCCTGAGTCTGGGGAAATCCCTCACCATATGGCGAGTGTCACCGCACTCAAAATAAGCTCTCAGAGGACGTGGCTGTTGTGGTTGGCTCGAGCCTGATTGGTTGGACTGACCATTGAAAGCACCCTGAACAAGAGGTACACTAGACATTGGCGGTGCATAATAGGGATCCTAAGGCCTAGGAGTGGCCGGAGCACCGCTGGCAGCTGGATGTGCTGAATGAATAGGGCGACCCATATAACCCCTTCCCTAACGAGCTGCCGTTGTGGCACGAGTACCACTATAAGTGCCAGACTCTCAAGACCTCTTGGCCTCTCTCTCCTCTCTCTCTCTGGTCAACATACCCTCCAACCTCCTAGCAATCCCCACTACCTGCTGGTACGCAATATCCATCTCCAACTCTCAGGCCATGCTAAATCTGATACTAGGGTTGATCCCCTTAATAAATCGATGAACCCGCTCCCAAACAGTAGCAACCAAGGCTGGTGTGTGCCTAGCCAAATCACTGAATCAGACCGCATACTCTGACACAGTCATAGATCCCTTGCGCAACTGCTCAAACTCTGCGCACCATGCATCCCTAAGACTCTAAGGGACATACTTCCTTAAGAACATAGCTGAGAACTGAGTCCAAGTGAGTGAAATTGCCTCGGCCGGACTACCCAACTCATAAGCTCGCCACCAGTGATAAGCCGCTCCTCTAAGATGGAACGTAGTGAAAGAAACCCTACTAGTCTCCGCAACACCCATAGTACGGAGGATACGGTGGCACTCCTCAAGAAAACCCTGGGTATCCTCTGACGCCAAGCCACTACAAGTAGGAAGGTGGTACTTCTTGTACCTCTCAAGCCAGAGCTGCTCCGCCTCAGAAACTGCTGCCCTAACCTCGAGCTGAACTGGAGCTGCCGGCTGCATCGGTATGATCTCTGGAACCTGGTCGACCTGAACCCGCTGCTCTGGGGTATGGGCAGCGGGAGTCTGTGTTCCTCCCCTGGCCTGAGATATGGCAGGAGCAAGTGGTATCAATCTTGCCTAAGCCAAGGTGTTGAACATGCTTAGAAACAGGGCGAAAGTCTCCTGGAGGGTTGGTGCAGTAATAGGCGTCTCAGGTGTCTGCTCTCCAACTGGAGCTACTGGTGGATCCTTTATAGCCGCTCGTGCAGATGCTCTGGCTGCACCACGTGGAAGTCGTCGGCCTCTACCCCGTCCCCGGCCTCTCGTGAATCTAGTAGGGGGTGCTGGTGTCTGGTCATCTGATCCAGGTGTAAGTGTCCTCACCATCTGTGAGAGAATAAAAAGACAGAAGTTTAGAATCCCGAAGTCAATAAGTTTCCACGACAAGGAATCAAAGAAGTGAAATTTTCCTAACAGTTCCATAGCCTCCCGAAGATAAGTACAGACGTTTTCGTACCGATCCGTGAGACTCTACTAAACCTGCTTGTGACTCATAAAACCTATGAACCTAGGGCTCTGATATCAACTGTCACAACCCCAATTTTCCCTCGTAGCATGTCATGATGGAACCTAGTCTCTAAGACTAGGTAAGCCTAACAATTTGCGGAATAATTGAATATAAACTAAACTCAACCTCAACACATGAAATAAATATACAAACTGCGATTCAAATAATTACAACTCCCAAAATCCGATAGAAATAAGGCACAAGATCTAAATAGAAAATATTAAGTGTCTCTATACATCAGAGTCTAATAAAATTAAGAAAACAGCATATTAAGGATAGAGGTGGACTCCGAGGTCTGCAGATGCTGGCAGATATACCTTGAAGTCTCCACGTACGGTCCAGCTCACTGGTATCTGGCCTGGTAGGAAGAACCTGGATCTGCACAAAAAATGTGCTAAAATATAGTATGAGTAGACCACAATATTACCTAGTAAGTGCCAAGCCTAAACTCAGCAGAGTAGTGACGAGGTCAGGTGAGGGCCCTGCTGGAATAAAAAGGAAACAAGGCAAAAGATATAATAATATAATGAAATGACTAATAATCTGAACAATGAGAAATTACAGAAAGGTTCAACACAACATTTAGAGGTAAACAACAGGGGCGCTCCAGAGGTACCATCTCGTAGACCCAAATGTAAATGCATAACAGGGGAGCTCCCGAGGTACGACCTCGTAGTCCCAAAAGTAAATATGCAACATGAGAACTCCCGAGGTACCGCCTCGTAGTCCCAAAAGTAAATACACAACACGGGGAGCTCCCGAGGTACCGCCTCGTAGTCCCAAAAGTAAATATGCAACAGGGGCACTCCCGAGGTACCGCCTCGTAGTCCCAAAAGTAAATACATAACAAGGAGAGCTCCCGAGGTACCGCCTCGTAGTCTCAAAAGTAAATACATAATAGGGGAGCTCTCGAGGTACCGCCTCGTAGTCCTAAAAGTAAATAAACAACACATAACCTATGGAACAACTAGTTTACAACGAGGAATCATATAGTTAAAGACTGAATAATAGATCAAGGAAGACGGTAATTCAACTAATCATGTTGCACAAATTGCAAGTAATAGTTAAGACACGTAGGTATGCGACATTAGGGTTAGCATGATGACTACACAGGATAGAGCAACTCAGTTAAGGAATTAAAAGAAAACTACTCAGCAAGAACCTGAATTTCCATATTTAGCCCGTGTACGCACTCGTCACCTCGCGTACACGACACTCACAAATCACAAATTGTTACAGCAGTACTAAATTCTAAGGGGATTTCCCCCACATAAGGTTAGACAAGTCATTTACCTCAAACCAAGCTTAATCAGTCACTAAGAATGCCTTTCCCTCTATTTTCCAACTCCGATCGGCCCGAATCTAGCCAAAATAATTTCATACTATAAATATAACTACAAGAAACTAATTTAAATAATGTAACTATGACTTTAGCAATGAATTTAAAACTCGGCCCAAAAAGTCTACCCGAGCCCACGTCTCGGAATCGGGTAAAAGTCACAAATTATGAACACACGTTCGACCACGAGTCCAACCATGCCAAATTTACCAAAATCCGATACCAAATCGCCACGCAAATCCCCAAATTAAACTCTCCAAATCCCTAGCCTCCAACTCTCAAATTCCACCTTAAATACATACAAACTAGGTGGGCAAATCAATGAAGAAACAATGTTATAGATCAAAATGAGCACAAGAGACTTACCTCAAGAAACCCTTCGCCAATCCTCTAAAGAATTGCCAAAACCCGAGCTTAAAATGTTTAAAATGAGGCATAATCGCGAACCCTTGTATTTAAGTGTTCTGCCAGCACTTCCGCTTCTGCAAAAACTTAACTGCTTCTGCGGCGTTGCAGAAGCGACCACTCGCCTGCATCTGCGGCTTCTTTTGCTCCTGCGTCCCCTCACTCCACTTCTGCAGACTTGTTTTTGCGAGCCTCCCAGCCGCTTTTGCGGTCCCAACTCCCTTGCCCAATTCCGCTTCTGCGATCCCCCTGCCGCATCTGCGGTCACGCAGGTGCGGCAATTCCCTCGCACCTGCGGCCACCTGCACACCCCTCTCCAAAACTCGCACCTGCGCATTCCAGTCCGCATCTGCGGGCTCGCACCTGTGATCAAAGCTTCGCAGGTGCCATTACACCAACAGAGCCCAGTCTTCAGCAATCTCTCAACTTCAACTTGATCCGTTAACCATCCGAAATCAACCTGAGGCCCCCATGACCTCAACCAAACATACCAACAAGTCCTAAAACACCTTACGAACTTAGTCGAGCCTTTAACTAACATCAAACAACGCTAAAAATACGAATTGCACATCGATTCAAGCCTAATGAACTTTAAAACTTCAAACTTCTACATCCAACGCTGAAACCTATCAAATCAAGTCCGATTGACCTTAAATTTTGCACACAAGTCATAATTGACAGTATGGACCTACTTTAACTTCCGGAATCAGAATCCGATCCCGATATCAAGAAGTTCACGCCCGATCGAACTTTCCAAAAATCATCCAATTTCCAACCTTCGCCAATTCCGACCATACGTACAAGTCATAATACCTGAAGTGAAGCTACTCAAGGCCTCAAACCGCTGATCGACGCGCTAGAGCTCAAAATGACCGGTCGGGTTCTTACATTCTCCCCCACTTAAACATAAGTCCATCCTCGAACATGCCAATAGCTGCTTCGGAGTTGTCCAAAATCATTGTTTAACACCTCGTGCACCTACCCATGCTACCACAACCCATGTGAGCACGTTAGCTCGAGCCAGACTGAAGATCCTTCCTATAACCTTAGCCAACAAGCTTTAGAACCAAATTCCAACATCCGATATTCTCCACGAGACCCAATTCTAACATACGAATGCCGTATCAATCACCACACACTGTATCAACATGATAATGCTCCTCCGTTGAAATCATGCCATGCACTGCATAAGTCAATTTGACCATAATAGCATTCTTCGACCTTAATAGCTACAATTTCACCAATCCAATGCCCGGAATACGCCTCATAACACATGTAAGCCATGCTCCAACTCTTGCAATACCACCACGACGAAAGAGATGTGTAGAAACTCATAGCCACTTGCCAAAATGATAATTCGTGGAGTCTCTTCACCTGAGAAGAATCATTACCTCATTTTGAACTGAATAACGATATTTTCTCTTTAATTTACCCTACTTAAATCCGATCGCACTGATCTCAGGTCCAATAACCTCGTCTCACCCCGTACAAGCTGCTCGGGCAATAAGCCACCTCTAACACCGTCTAAAATCTCATACAACGCCAACAAGCTACAACTCGAATATGACTCATAAGGAAGTACAAACTCTGATAAGGAACTACCCAGTCGCGTAACGAATAAAACAGCCGAAAAGATGCTATGAACCTTTCTTAGAGAATGAGAAACAAAATACACAGAAATAAGTATAGGGAACCGTACTCAACATCTCACTCTTGCAGCGTGTAACCCAATCCACACATGATACCGTTGAGGCGTGCAACTCGATCCAAACAACATACCCGTGGCGGCGTGCCACCCGATCCAACAATATAACTGTGGCGGCGTGCCACCTGATCCACACAACAACCAACAAGGAAATACCCATCAATCGTAATGCTTATACTTACGAAATGACCGAATATCGACCATAAACACGCCAAGTGCATAATACAACCCTGAGGAGATGGATAGCACTATACACTACAAAACCAAAGCAAGACTAAGGTACAATAAATGACCTGCATCCCGAGAGCCATCCTGCTCATATAACACCATAAGCTACACGGCACCACAACACACATGCAAATAATCAAGCCATCCATGCCCCACAACCCACCTGACACAATAGAGTATTACATGGAATAGCTGGCGATGGGAATAACATCCAATGCCCGAAGACTCCTCTGTAAGCAATGCTATGCCGAATGAACGCATCCGACCTGACGTAAAGCACACATTCACATTAGACCCACCAACGGACCTCAAGCCGATCCTAATTATACCATACTGGGCCAACAACCTTTCAAGGATGCACAATGGCCCTATTCATGACACGCACAAGCAGCCGTCCACTCCGGAACAAACTCCCACAGTCCACAACCAAATGACTAGAGCGCCTTTCAGGCATAAACTCTCATATTAGCGATGATACCATAATCTCCATGCTTGGTTTCAATCTTTAACAATCAAGTGACTAACATGTCACACTTATACCGATTTCCCTGTGTGATACGCTCCCACGACCTTCCGCACCAGGTAGCAAGGCCTGCACCTCCATACCACTAACAATGCTAATGCCATAAAGCAAATCGAGAATCTGCAAATTAGTACACAAAGCCTTTACACAGGACACCATTCTCAGGTGACACTAAAGAAAATACCAGCTTACTTTGAACATCTGAATTATTTTCCGCTCATCTGAGCTCGTGGCATTCTTGTCAACACCGAACCGCAAACTTGATCCTCAACTTCCAATTCCCATGCCGCTCACCGCAACTATCATGCCGCTATGCGAGAGTGCAAGAATTTCATCATAACTCCTGAACCACCAATAGAATAAACACTTCATCGTCTAGAACCATTTCACTCAACACATTTCAGAAGAATGATGGCAACACGCAACCGAATTCCCATAATCGCAGAAAACACAAACCTCAAGTTGTGGTCTAAACCACCATAACTCTTTCGGGATCCATCTACACATAACAGACAATTATAATCAGATACCTCCAAATCAATCAAATTACGGCGGCAATCAAGCCCGCATGTACTGCCACAAATTACCTGTATAACATTAACACGCCAAAGGAACTGATCATTGCCACAATCATGCTGATGCAAACCATTACCAACCGACCCAACTTCCTCCAATTTACTCTTGACCTGCCTTAGAAATAATAACGGCTTCATTCAAAAACATAACGGATTAATCAACACTCATCCCAAGTGACCCGAATCTAGAAACCACATTGTCTCAGTACCCATGGACCATTCCATACCCTCCTCAAGTGCACCATAACATCCCCAACTGGTGCACCCATTCTGAAAGACCTTCCGCGAATCCGAAACTGTTTCTCCCATTTCTGCAACACTTCCCCGCAGACCCGATGATAACATAGAAAATTCCCCAAGTATTCTTCACACTCTGCCACAAAAATCCCTGTCTTTAGTCGTATAACGAACCCAAAAATCCTGAGACACTACGCTGACCTTCTCGAACCCATTAGAGCCACTGTTGAGAGTCACCCACTCTGACCTGGTCCCGAATATAATCAAACTCCATCGCTCTGTTAGCACATGAACACTCCCAAAGAAGCAACCAAATTAATTCTTTTCCTTGTATATCACATCCACAAAAAGCATAAACTCCGAGTCTTCCCAAAACCTGCACATGAGTTGATAAGGTGAAATATTGCACACATTCATCAAGTTCTTTGCTCGAATTATCCCGGACGTCTTCTTTTCTTAGTCATAAATAATCTATCAATACACCGATAACCAGAAACCGCACACGCAGACAACTATACGATCTGATCGTAGATGGTGGGCTTCCCCACTTAACTGTAAGCTACAATAACATAAATCTAGAACCCACAAAGATTCATCCTTCTCAATTTACCATGATCCCGCACCGTTAACCCGCCAAATTTCTTGAAATCCCTTGTTAAACTTTTTATGAACATTCTGAATTATCAGCCACAATCGCATATTCGATCTTCTGCCGAGTAGTAAGTAGAACTCTTTGTAGAAACTTCATCAAAATCATGCAACCGCTAACCTACCCACAGGAAATAGCCCATATGTGGAACTCCATACCGACATCTTCCAAGGACGCTGCATTGGGTACTACTACTATGAAATCAGTAAACTCTCCTGAGCCCATGCTCGACCACCGGCTGCAAAAGTCTGTTCTTTCCCCATAGACATTAATTGAAAGTACTACAATACGTTCTAAACTCGAAGTCATGTTACATCTAAAACGATAATCAAGTTTTCACACCCCTCTTCATTTCAGGCAAACTCCTCTTTGCCATATTCAATCTTCATTAGTGCATCAGCCCCATCCAAAATAAAATCCGTAGACCTAGTCACTTTCCACCATGATTCCTAAATCGCTCTAAACTTTCCTTAAGGCATGTGCCTATCCCACCAAGAATCCATATGCTACGCTGCCACTTTCACTTCGGTTAAACCATCTCCTTTAAGCAACTTCTCGACCTCTGCTTTTTATACTTGACTTGCTAGTAATTCAACCACCGCGACACTTCCCGCCAGTCCATCCTCCTCATTCGCTACCCAAAGGTTGCCTCAAATCAAATCCATAACTGTAGCACCTGAACTAATAAATTACTATCAACTCTAAACCTCCCAGAAGATCATCTTTCTCGAGCCATCAGCATTCGAAGCACCGATTCGATTCTGAAACCGCTACACACTGCTATCTCCGACAACTGCTTCTTAGACACTATTTCACTGCACCCTATCACGAAGGCAAATCAAGGAGACCATAACAACGACAAGCCTTAATGCGTTAAACAAGGACGGCGACACCATATCACAATCGAGAATTTCACCACGCTCAAAAATATCAAGTCTCGTTACTCTATCAACCAAAGCCTGAACATCCATAGTCCGTTTTCCTCTTCTCCGCTAGAATTAAGTGACGAACCTCTAAACCGTGTACCGAGAAATCCTCCTTTCAAGTCATTCACTGCCTCGACACATAAACAAGCACCCTACCATTACACCAACACTGTGCGACAACAACGCATGAACCTCATAATAATCCGTCCATAGCCTCAAAACCATAGGAAATACAGATACTAGGCTAAAACAATAGAACACCCTTTCGCAAGGCGACGATAATAGACTGCCTGAATACGCAAGGAGGAATATCCTACACCACGTCTGCAGTACCACTACAACTCCTCTATGCCCACTTGATAACAAACGCTCCACGTCGCATAAGATTGAGTAGGAAGAAAATAGAGTCATAAGCTCCAATGGAATCAAATCGCACGAAGAGGAATCAAGAAGGGAAGTGCTCCTAAAAACCCTGTAGCCTCTCGAAGATAAGTACAG
This sequence comes from Nicotiana otophora, assembly GCA_000715115.1. Taxonomy (NCBI): domain Eukaryota; kingdom Viridiplantae; phylum Streptophyta; class Magnoliopsida; order Solanales; family Solanaceae; genus Nicotiana; species Nicotiana otophora. The sequence continues at coordinate 17,705 of AWOL01S0003767.1, forward strand.
ACGTCTCTGTACCGATCCGCAAGACTCTACTAGAATTGCTCCTAACTCATGAGACCTAAGTGAACCTAGAGCTCTAATACCAGGCTGTCACGACCCAAAATCAACTATAGGCCGTGATGGCACCTAACGACGTTGTCAGGCAAGCCAACGGTGATTAATCAACTTAGTAACTTATTTATATTATTTTCCAAGTCATAAATCCCATTGAATAAGTAGTGAAAAATTTAGTACTTGTAGAACACCTATGATTTTATTTTCTAATTTCCGTATAAGATATAAATTACAAGGTGAAATAAAAATAATTACGCGAACTACAATAATGAATACCCAGTAGGTTCCCCCAAAATTCGGTGTCACAAGTGCATGAGCATTTACTAAGGAGTACAATAATAATACAACAACTGTCTAGAATATAAATAAGACAGGATAAAATAAATAGTATGATGGAGACTCTGGGGAATGCAATGTGTAGCCTAGAATGCAGCTCACATGAAGTCTCCTCAACAACTGCGCCTACTCGCCAAGATGATCATCAAATGAACCTGTCAGATCCTGCACATTTAGTGCAGAAGTGCATCATGAGTACGTAAATCAATGTGTACCCAGTAAGTATCTAGTCTAACCCTAGAGAAGTAGTGACTAGGGGTCGATATCGACACTTACTAGTGGTCCAATAATTAATATAGTAAATTATAAACAGATAAGAGTACAACAATAGTAGTGAGGTAAATCTGTGACTAACACAATCTTCCAAAATTTCTTTTAACAGTATCAATTTCTCAATCTTGTATTCTATCTCTACATCTCAGAATTATCAAGTGCCAATAACAAACGGATAAGAATTTCCATATAAAATGCAAGGCATTGGTGGAAGGAAAATCTCGCGAATATTCGGATTGCTAGTGATATAACGCATGATTATGATGAGGTCGTACAACTAGGTCTCAGAAAGAATATGATACTGCCAAGGTGATCGGCCCGATCCCATCATAACATGTACATTACCGCGGGTCGAGCAGCACGAACCATAGATGCATCTATTATACTGCCGAGGCGAACGACCCGGTCCCATGAGAGTGTAGTGCATAATCATGCCGAGGCATTCAGCCCGCTCCACAAGAAAGGAAAGGAATTATCGAATTACGAGACACGAGCTTACGATACAGTATATGAACACAAGGTAAGTATAACCTTTACCGTTTCTCAAATAACTTGCTAACAACTCAAGGTAATAAGGTTCGGCCTAATATATATGTATATATTTCAAAATAAAGTTCAATTATAATTTCAATCAATTAAGACAGCAGAATGAATTCAAATATTCCAAATATTACATGGTAAAGTCCTAAGTCTACCCGGACATAAACCTACTTTAGCTACGTACGGATTTTCATCACCTCGTGCATACATAGCATCCACAACTAATAGTGCATAATAATTACATTACCTAGGGGGTAGTTTCCTCCTCACAAAGTTAGACAGGAGACTTACCTCGCTCCGAAGTTTCATAACCGGCTCCAACGCCTCTCTAACACCTCAAACCAAATGCCAACTTTCAACAATAAGTGTCGAAATGTTCCCGGGCGACCCGATACTCAACTCGAATATACGCCCAAGTCCGAAATCATCATACAAACCTATTGGAACCTTTAAATCCCGATTTCGAGGTCGTTTACTGAAACGTCAAACCTTAGTCAACCCTCCCAACTTAAAGCTTCCGAATTTAGAATTTTCTTTCCAAATCAACTCCGAACTTCCCGAAATTCAATTCCGACTATACATACAAGTCATAATACCTGAAGTGAAGCTACTCAAGACCTCAAACCGCTGATCGACGAGCTAGATCTCAAAACGACCGGTCGGGTTAAATGTAGTCAACGAGCTAGATCTCAAAATGACCGGTCGGGTCGTTATATTTAACTATTATTTTGAGTGACTTACTACATAGTTTAACCTCCTAAATTGTATCAAAATCTCTTTGACTCATTTCATTTCACGAGGAAAAATATTTATACACTAAACCTTTTTTCAACCGCACCTTTTACACAACTCTTCAGAGTTTTTTTGTAATAAGTATATGTCATGCACTAATAATATCATGATATACATCATTAACTTAGAAAAAGAAAAATACTAAAAATTTTACAATAATACTCCATCATCTCCGCGCCAAGGCTGCCACCATCTCCACCATTACACTGCAGTCCAACATTCGGGCATGAGAATTAGCACGCAATAACAGCTTAGAATAAAGAATAAAAGGAAAAAAATTACCTGATTATGCCTGAACAGCAAGATTGCTTTCTTATTTGGGTTCAAAATTTTATTTGTGTTAAAAAATGGAAAAACCGTTTTACTATTAATGATATTTCAACTTATGGAGTACTTGGGAACTGCAAAATAAAAAATAAACAAATAGAAGGGACCGGTGATATGGTGGTGACTTTTTAAAAAGAAGAAGATGATGTATTCTTCAAAAACGAAAATAGATAGAATTCATTTTGGACAATAAGTTGGATATGTAACGCGTAAATAGGGCTTTAGACACAAGTTTTTAATTTATTCACGCGCTCAATTTGTGGGTAAAACGGCCTATTACAAGTAAGCTCTCAATTTGTGGAGCTAATATCCACCATCAGTGTAAACTTTTTTTTATAGCCTATTACAGATAAGATTTCAAGTAGTTTTATTTTTCATATATTTAAATATTACTGTTGCATGTAAAAGTGTTATCTGACCATGTCAAAGTTAGTTAAACTCAAATGGTATGTATTAGGCGTGTTTGAAAAAAAGAATTGGTGTAAAATATATTTTATCGTGAAATTGAGGTGTGTCAAAAGAATTTAGATTACAAGTTATTAGAAGGATAAAGTATGTATTAAGCCTTTCTTAGTACTAAAATTAACTTACTTATTTAGTCATTTTAACTCTAACTAGTGTTAGAACCAGCGCGATGCATGAATAATTTAACAGAATATTAATCTTATAAAATTATGATATAATATATCATATTATTTTAATAAATCTTAGTTGTTATTATATTATGTAATATATCGTGCAGAAATATAACAAATCTATACAAAATCAAAGGATACACATCATATAGTAATCAAATAAATTATTTGTTCCTTATTTCTTTATTAAATTATCTAGTACTTAGTACTATACTTTTACTTATGTGACTTTTTATTAGATTGTCAATTGACTTAATATTTTGATACTACTTCTCTTTTAATATAACATAAATATATATATTTTCTTATTATGAAAATATTTTTATTTGTTTAAACTTATGTTATATTGTTCAAAATTCTTCAATGATCTAAATTTATCAATAATATTTTTGAGTGTTATTTATTTTTTATTCTTTAATTAATTCAAAATATAAATAACATAAAACTATCTTTGTCCCCCTCTTTTCGTACATTCTTTTCTACTATAATATTTGATTAGTTTTCTAATTTGTAGTTTGCTGAAAATTTAAATAATGTATTATTTTTATATTAAATTATAATTTTGAATTCATCAAAAGTATAAAGAGATAACCCTTTTATTATTTTTATGAATACCTACCAATATTTTTAATAAATATTAATTTGTAATATATATATATATATATATATATATATNGGGAAATTTAATTAGTATACACATTTTGACGTTATTGCTTAAAATTCTTTTTTTTAGTATTCTTTCTTTATAATTATTTTTTATTATGCTTTTAGTTATTTAGACAAGGTGGGTTGCTCTGATGGTAAGCACCCTCCACTTCCAACCAAGAGGTTGTGAGTTCGAGTCACCCCAAGAGCAAGGTGGGGAGTTCTTGGAGGGAAGGATGCCGAGGGTCATTTGGAAACANCCTCCACTTCCAACCAAGAGGTTGTGAGTTCGAGTCACCCCAAGAGCAAGGTGGGGAGTTCTTGGAGGGAAGGATGTTGAGGGTCATTTGGAAACAACCTCTCTACCCCAGGGTAGGGGTAAGGTCTGCGTACACACTACCCTCCCCAGACCCCACTAGTGAGATTATACTGGGTTGTTGTTGTTGTTGTATGCTTTTAGTTATGTGTATATGTAAGACTTTTCTCATCATAATTCTAATTGTAATGACCCATTTTTACGTGATATAGCTTGGGGACCTGACCCTAGAGTCAGAATGATGTCTAAATAGGGTATTTTCAGCGGTCAGTCCAGCCGATCAGGCCGGAGCCAACCACAACAGCCACATCCTATGAGAGCTTGTTTTAAGTGTGGGGACACTTGTCATGTGATGAGGGATTTCCCCAAACTCAAGAGGGATGTACCTCCACCGACCACTCAAGCACCGCGTGCTCCACCGGGTCCTCAGGCTATGGTTACAACACTAGCTACTACTCCACCTGCACAGCTAGCTCAAGGTGGAGGTCGGACAGGTAGAGGTCACCCTAGAGGGGGAGGCCAGGCCATATACTAGGCTCTTCCTGCTAAGACGGAGGCAGTTGCATCCGATTCTGTCATCACAGGTATTGTTCTGGTCTGTCATAGGGATGCATCAGTCTTATTTGATCTAAGCTCCACTTATTCCTTTGTGTCATCTTATTTTGCTCCGTATTTGTGTGTATCCCGTGATTATTTGAGTTCTCCTGTCTATGTGTCTACACCCGTGGGAGATTTTATTATTGTTGACCGTGTGAATCGGTCATGTTTGATTGTTCTTAGTGGTTTTGAGACCAGAGCTGATTTATTATTGCTCAGTATGGTAGATTTCGATGTTATTTTGGGCATGGACTGGTTGTCGCCCTATTACGCTATCCTTGATTGTCACGCCAAGACGTTGACATTGACTATGCCAGGTCTACCGCAACTAAAGTGTATAGGTACCTTAGATTATGTTCTTATAAAGGTTGTCTCATTTCTAAAGGCTCAACGGATGGTTAAGAAGGGGTGTGATACATATCTGGCATATGCGAGGGATGTTAGTGCTGACACTCCTACCGTCGAGTCAGTTCCGGTAGTGAGGGATTATCCAGATGTATTTCCGATGGATCTTTCAAGCATGCCGCCCAATAGAGATATTAAATTTGGCATTGATTTCTTATCGGGCACTCAACTCATTTCTATTATACCCTATCGTATGGCCCCAACAGAGTTGAAAGAGTTAAAGGAGCAGTTGTAAGAGTTGCTTGATAAGATATTCATTCGGCTTAGTGTGTCGCCTTGGGGTGCTCCAGTCTTATTTGTAAAGAAGAAGGATGGTTCTATGTGGATGTGTATTGATTACCGCCAGTTGAACAAGGTTACAGTGAAGAACATGTATCCATTGCCACGTATTGATGACCTATTTGATCAGATTCAGGGTGCCAGAGTGTTCTCTAAGCTTGACTTGCGTTCAGGCTATCATTAATTGAAGATTCGGGAGCTAGATATCCCGAACACTGCTTTCAGGACTCGGTATGGTCATTACGAGTTCCTTATAATGTCTTTTGGGCTGACCAACACCCCAACAACATTCATGCACTTGCTGAACAATGTATTTTAGATTTATCTTGACTCTTTCTTCATTGTGTTTATTGATGACATTTTGGTATACTCTCGAAGTCGAGAGGATCATAAGCAGCACCTGAGGAGTGTGCTTCAGACCTTGAGTGAAAAGAAGTTATATATGCAAAATTTTTGAAGTATGAATTCTGGCTAGATTCAGTGGCATTTTTGGGTCATGTAGTATCGAGTGAGGGGATCAAGGTAAATCCGAAGAAGATTGAGGCAGTGCAGAATTGGCCCAGATCATCCTCGGCTATGGAGATCCAGATTTGTCTTGGCTTGGTGGTATTACCGTCGATTTGTAGCGGGTTTCTCGTCTATTGCAGCACCTATGACTAGATTAACCCAGAAAGGTGCTCCATTCAGGTGGACCGAGGAGTGTGAGGAGAGCTTGCAAAAGCTCAAGACTGCTTTGACGACAACCCTAGTATTGGTATTGCCTACTAGTTCGGGATCCTATACAATGTATTGTGATGCGTCATGCATTGGTCTTGGCACAGTGTTGATGTAGGACGGTAGGGTGATTGCCTACACATCTAGACAGCTGAAGGTGCATGAGAAGAACTATCATGTCCACGACCTCGAGTTAGCAGCTATTGTTCATGCCTTGAAGATCTGGCGTCACTATTTGTATGGTGTCCCTTGTGAGGTCTACACCGATCACAGGAGTCTACAATATCTGTTTAAACAGAAAGATCTTAACTTGGGGCAACGAAGATGGTTGGAGCTGCTTAAGGATTATGACATCACCATTCTCTATCATCCCGGGAAGGCCAATGTAGTGGCTGATGCCTTGAGTTGCAAGGCAGAGAGTTTGGGCAGTTTAGCATATCTACCAGTAGTAGAGAGGCCGTTAGCCTTGGATGTTAAACCTTGGCCAACCAGTTTATCAGATTGGATGTTTCCAAGCCGATCAGAGTTTTGGTTTGTATGGTTTCTAAATCTTCTATTTATGATCGTATTAGAGAGCGTCAGTATGATGACCCCTATCTGTTTGTCCTTAAGGACACGGTTCAGCACGGTGATACCAAGGAGGTAAGTATTGGAGATGACGCTGTATTACGGATGTAGGGTAGGCTATGTGGGCCTAATCTAGTTGGTTTACATGAGTTGATTCTCTAAAAGGCTCACAGTTTGCGGTACTCAATTCATGTAGGTGCTGCGAAGATGTATCAGGACTTGAGGCAGTACTATTGGTGGAGGCGAATGAAGAAGGGCATAGTGGGATATGTAGCTCGGTGCCTAATTGTCAGCAGGTGAAGTATGAGCATCAGCGGCCAGGTGGATTGCTCCGGGAGCTAGAGATTCCGGAGTGGAAATGGGAGAGGATCACTATGGATTTCGTTGTTGGGCTCCCACGGACTCAGAGAAAGTTCGATGCAGTTTGGGTGATTGTGGATAGATTGACCAAGTCAGCTCATTTCATTCCTGTGGTTACTACTTACTCTTTGGAGCAGCTGGCTCAGGTCTACATTCGCGAGATTGTTAGGCTTCATGGCATGCTGGTATCTATCATCTCTGACCGGGGTACGCAGTTTACGTCACAGTTCTGGAGATCCGTACAATATGAGTTGGGTACTTAGGTGGAGTTGAGTATAACATTTCACCCTCACACGAATAGACAGTCCGAGCACACTATTCAGATATTGGAGGATATGCTTCATGCGTGTGTGTTAGATTTTGGGGGTTCTTGGGATTAGTTCTTTCCACTTGCAGAGTTTTTCTATAACAATTGTTATCAATCGAGCATTCAGATGGCCCCATATGAGGATTTGTATGGTAGGTGGTGCCGGTCTCCAGTGGGTTGGTTTGAGCCGGATGAGGCTAGGCTATTGGGTACAGACTTGGTTTAGGATGCTTTGGAAGAGGTTAAATTGATTCAGGATCGACTTCATACAGCCTAATCCAGGCAGAAGAGTTCTGCGGATCGGAAGGTTCGCGACGTTGCATTCATGGTTGGGGAGCAAGTCTGGCTCCAGGTTTCGCCCATGAAGCGTGTTATGAGGTTCGAGAGGAAGGGTAAGTTGAGCCCTAGGTATACCGGTCCTTTTGCGATTCTTGAGAGGGTTGGAGATGTGGCTTACAAACTTGCACTACCACCTAGTCTCTCTGCAATTCATCCAGTGTTTCATGTTTCTATGCTCCGGAAGTATCACGGCGATCTCTCTCATGTGTTAGACTTCAGCTCAGTCCAGTTGGACAAGGACCTATCTTATGTCGAGGAGTCGGGGGCCATTTTGGACAAGCAGGTTTGAAGGTTGAGGTCGAAGAACATCGCTTCAGTGAAGGTTCAGTGGAGGGTCATCCGGTCGAGGAGGCGACTTAGGAGAGCGAGCATAATATGCGCAGCCGTTATCCTCGTCTTTTCTCCACTTCAGGTATGTCTCTATACTTGTTCGAGGAAGAACGTTTGTTTTAAGAGGGGGAGGCTGTAACGACCCAGCTGGTTATTTTGTGAGAATTAGCCCCGAAGCCCTATTTATTGCTTCCTCTATTTCATTCTGTGGTTATGTGATTTGCCAGGAGGTTTGGTTTTTGGTTTCAGAGTGAAATGAGACACATAGTCCCTAAAATAGAAGTTAAAGTCATAGGAATTAAATGTAGTTTGATTTGTGTGAATACGACTCAAGAATGGTGTTTTGATAGTTCCAATAGCTCAGAAGGGTGATTTTAGTCTTAGAAGTATGTCCAGATGTTGATTTGGAGGTCAGTAGTTTATTTCAGCGTTAATTAGCGAAAGTTGGAAAATTAGATGATTTTTGGAAAGTTTAACCCGGAGCGGACTTTTTGATATCAGGGTTGGATTCCAATTCTGAAAGTTGGAGTAGGTCTGTAATGTCAATTGTGACTTGTGTGAAAAATTTGAGATCAATCGGACTTGATTTGATAGGTTTCGGCATCAGATGTAGAAGTTAGAAATTCTAAAGTTCTTTAGGCTTGAATCGATGCACAATTTGTGTTTTTTTTATCATTGTTTAATGTGGTTTTTGGCCTCGAGGAGGTCCATTATGTATTTTAGGACTTTCTGGTATATTCAAACGGGGTCCCGCAGGCCCCAGGTTTGATTCGGATTGAAACCGAAACAATTTGTGACGTGTGAAATCTGCTGAGTGCTGGGCTGTTCTTGTGTTTTCGCACCTGCAGAGGATTTGACCGCAGGTGCGGGCTCGCATAAGAGAGATTTGAGTCGCAGATGTGGAGCTGGATTTTCCCAGCAGTAGTCACAAAAGCAGAACATTTTCCACAGAAGCGCCTTCACTTCTACGATGGCAGGGGCGCAGAAGCGCCAGTGGTCACAGGTGCGGTCGCATTCCCACAGAAGCGGTCTCGCAGATGCGGTACCTTATCCGCAGAAGCAGAAGACCTGGACTTGGGTGTTTTCCCTACCTGTGATGGTTTTTCCGTAGGTGCGGCATCGCAGAAGAGATTCTTGGTCCGTAGATGCGGTTTAACTAGGCAGAAAAGGTCTAAGTTCGAGGTTTTGATTTCATTCTCCATTTTTAGACCTAGAGAGCTCGGATTGAGGCGAACGTTTGAGGGATTCTTAGAGGAAACATTTGGATAAGGATTTTTGACTCATTTTTGATTAATCTCTACTAATATATCATTAATTGCTTCATTTAATTAAGGATTTGGGTTGAGAAATTTGGGAGAAAATGGTGAAAGTTCTTAGACCGAATATTTTGGGTTTTGAAAGGCCAAATGAGGTTCGATTTGAGTAATTCTTGTATGGTTAGACTTGTTATCGAATGAGTATTCGGATTTTGTGATTTTGGTAGGGTTTCGAGACGTGGGCTCGGGTCAACTTTTTGGAGGAATGTTTTAATTCTTTTGCTAAAGTCATAGTTTCGTTATTTAAATTAGTTTTTTATAGTTATATTTATAGTATGTAATTGCTTTTGGCTACATTTGGGCGATCGGAGTTGAAAAGTCGAGGGAAAGACATTCTTATTGATTGATTGAGCGAGATTTGAGGTAAGTGACTTGTCTCATCTTGTCTGGGGGAAACTCCCCTTAGAATTTAGTACTAGTATGGTATTTTCAATACGTGAAGGCCGTGTACGCGAGGTGACGAGTGCGTACTCAGGTTAAATGTTAAAAATCTGCTTCTTGCTAAGTAGTTTCCTTTTCAATTCCTTAACTGAGTTACTCTAGCAAGTGTAGTCATCATGTTTGGCCTATTGTCGCATGTCTACATGTCCTAACTCTTACTTGTAATTTGTGCAACATGCTTAGTTGAATTACCTACTTCTTTGATTTTGTATTTAGTCTTTAACTATAGTATTCCTTGCTGTAATTTCATTGTTCCATTGGTTATGAGTTGTATATTTACTTTTGGGACTACGAGGAGGTACCTCGAGAGTGCCCATGTTGCTTATTTACTTTTGGTACTATGAGGCGGTACCTCAGGAGCGTCTCTGTTACATATTTACTTTTGGGACTACGAGGTAGAACCTCGGGAGTGCCCCTGTTATGTATTTACTTTTGTGACTACGAAGAAGTACCTCGGGAGTTCCTCTGTTGTGTATTTACTTTTGGTACTACGAGGCACTACCTCGGGAGCGCCCCTGTTGTTTACCTTTATTTGCTGTGTTGTTGTTGTTTCTTTAACTCTAAGAATCTTGTTTTTCCTCACGTGTTGTAGTAGTCTTCTTGAATCCCGTGATGTTATGTTTCGGTAAATTCTTATTGTTCATTTCTCAGTCGTTTTATTATATTATTATATCTTCTGCCTTGTTTCCTTATATTTTCAGTAGGGCCCTGACCTGACCTCGTCACTACTCTATTGAGGTTAGTCTTGGCACTTATTGGGTACCGTTGTGGCGTACTCATACTACACTTCTACATATCTTTTTGTGCAGATCCAGGTACTTCTTACTAGACCAGGTACCAGTGAGCTAGCCCATACGTGGAGACTTCAAGGTACATCTGCCAGCGTCGGCAGACCTCGGAGTCCTCCTCTATCTTTATTATGTTGTTTTCCTCATTCCTCATTGACTCTGATGTATAGATATATTTAGTATTGTTTTCCTCGTTGGAGCTTGTGACTTATTTCTACCGGATTTTGGGAGTTGTAACTATTTTGAATCGCAATTCTTATTTATTTCAGAGGTTGAGGTTGAGTTTCAGCTTTATATTCAGTTATTCGCATAATTATTAGGCTTACCTAGACTTAGATACTAGGTGTCATCATGATATCCTACGGAGAGAAATTGGGGTCGTGACAATGTTCCCAAGACCCGGTGTCACAAGTGTATGAGCAACTAGTAGAATATACAAAATACTTATGCTAGTGTCTGAAATAAGATAGACAAAAATAAAAAACAAAAGAGAGATTGCGGGTGTTGCAGAACGGACTTAGAGAGTAGTCCACCACCATGCCTCACGGTAATTGAGGTGCGCGCCTGAATGAATGCCAAATGCACCTACCTCAGATTCTGCATGATTTGTAGCGTGAGTACATAAATAACATATACCCAGTAAGTATCCATTCTAACCTCAAAGAAGTAGTGACGAGGGGTCTACATCGACACTTATTATGGACCAACAAATAAAATACCGAAATTCTAAATAGGAATGGAAAACATGAATAATAATAATAATAATAACACAATAGCAAGTAGTGAATAAATGATTCTTTAATTGATAGTCAATTTAAAAATCTCCAACTGACACTTACTAACTCCAACAATTTCGGGCCAATAAATAAATTATAACTTCTCAAGTCATAAATATAATATCAAGTGTAACTGGGCTCCGAGCATTATCACGCACGATTTATGCTGAGGTCGTACAGCCCGATTCAGAATAATGTGTATACTGCCGAGGGTCGAACAGAATGAACCATAGATGCATCGAGTATACTGCCGAGGCGCTCGGCCCGCTCTACAAGAGGAGAGAATACATCCGATTTAAAAGCTGTCACAAGACTAATACACAAGTAAGCACAATTTCTATTAACGGTCAAGTAACCCGCCAAAACTCAATGTAAGTGAAATTTGGTCTTTACGAATCCTTTATCAAGTTTCAATATAATTCAAGCACTTAAATCAACAAGTAGAATGCAAACAATAAAAGTATTTGATGATTGGGTCCTAAAACTACCCGGACATAAGCATGATTTGTAGCTACGCACGAACTCTCGTCACCTCGTGCGTTCGTAGTCCCCACAATTAGAAGCAAATAGTAATTTAGAACACATATGAGGTAAATTCCCTCTTACAAGGTTAGGCAAGAGACTTACCTCGTCCCAAAGCTCACTTTTCGGCCCACAAATTCAATCTGAAGCCGCAACGTGGTGCTGAACAATCCGAAGCTAGCCAAATATTATATAGATTAATCAATATACACTCACAAGTTCATAATTTAGTTATTAGAGTACTTACCCAACCCAAATTGGAAGATTCTTAAAATTCACTCCTCCCCTCCGGGCCCACGTGTCTGGATTTCGGAAATATTTGAAGATAAATGTTACTCATAACCTCACGAACTCAAATATATTATTTCTACCCAATTTCATAATCATTTTCGTGGTTAAATCTCATTTTTATAAAAACCTAGGTTTTTCAACTAAACCCATAATTTCTACAATTTATATGCTAAGAATCTTCCCAAAATGCATGTATTAAACTTATATTGTTTAGAAATTACTTACCTCAAAGTGCAAAGTGAAAACCTCTCTTCAAAGAGCTCTAAATCCGACCAACAAATGAGAGAAATGAAGAAAATGAGCCTAAGTCCCAATATAAATGCACCTAACTGCCCCAGCGAGTTTTGCACCTGCGGCAGCTTCGCCACTTCTGCGAGGCTGCTTCTACGGGAAATTATCCGCTTCTGCGGAACATGCACGCTTCAGCCTTGGTCGCACCTACGGAAAAACTCTGCATCTGCGAGCCCGCTTCAGTGGCTCGCCTCGCACACCTGCGACCATGCCATGCTTCCCCCTCCCCATCTGCGATCTCTCCAACGCAGAAGCAAGTTCGCTTCTGCGGACACTAGCCAGTCCACTCCCATCCACTCCTGCGGTCGTTGGCTCGCACCTGCAAGCTCGCAGGTGCGAACGCACCAGAACTGCTGCTCGCACATGCGGCTAACTTCTTCCAAGTTCAAGCATGTTCCACACATCGTCCGAATAGCACCTGAGGTCCTCGGGGCCCCGTCAAAATATACCTACAAGTTCATAAACATACAATGGACTCGCTCGAACCCTCGGAATGCGTGAAACAACATCAAAACTAACAATCGCACCCCAAACCAAATCGAATCAACTTATGAACTTCAAGTTCTTTCAACTTACTCCGAATCATACTTAGACTACTCGGAATGACAACAAATTTTGCGTGCAAGTCTTAAATCACCATACAGAACTATTTCCAGGCTCGGAATCTCACACGGACCTTGATAACACCAAAACCTACTCCAAACCAAACTTAAAAAACTTGAAAACCTTTAACGCGCCAACTTTCAACATTAAGCACCTAAATATTCCCGGGTCATCCGAAACCTGATACGAACATACGCCCAAGTCCAAAATCAGCATACTAACTAATTGGGACCGTCAAATCCCGGTTTTGGGGTCAATTTCTCAAAACGTTGACTCAAGTCATTTTAAGCCACTATTAAGGAACTAAGTATTCCGATTCCAACCCGAACCCTTCCAAACCCGAGTTAATCATCCCCGCAAGTCATAAAACAGAAGAAGCACATACCAGGAGTCTTACTTAGGGGAATGAGGATCTAGAAAGTAAAACAACCGGTCGGGTCATTACATTATCAGTTTAATATAATACAATGAATATAAGTTTCTATTACTCTTGAAATTTGACTTGAATTTATCATGTATGACTTTCTCATAATTATTTTGATATTTAAATTCATCAATAATATTTTCAAGTATTATTTACTTACTTAATTTTATCAAATAAATTTTAAGTGTGGATAGAATCACATTATATCTATTCTCCTTTTTATATATTAGTTTTGTTTCTACAATATTTTGATTTCTTTTTCCACTTAGTGTTTATTTATTATACGAATATAATTATAATAATTTTCTGAATGAATAATGTTGAATTAGTTCAAAATGTTAAATATAGAAGTTATTTTGATATATGTCACAAATCTACTAATAAATGAAATTATTATTATTTTTGTATTATTTTCAATAAGAATTAAATTGAATTCTTCTTCCTGTTTGTACTTAATATGAAAGATTAATTTTTTTATTAAGATTAATACATAAGAAGTTAAATTATATCTCTATATATTTTATTTATTTCTTGCAATTATTGTTTATATTTTTATCTTTAGTTTTATCTTATCCATATAGCATATAGCATGACAATATGAATTATTTTTAAAAATTCTCATTTCACAAAACAATTAGTCTTAGTATTTTATATATCTCTACATTGAAGTTATATATTTATATTTTTTTATTCTTATTCTATAATATTTCTTAAAAATATATAGACATTTAATTATTTTACATTCAAATTCAAAAAGAGTAACTAATTATTAACTAACCTAACTAATTTTGTCCTAAAATTTGACACTTGTTGAATTTTTGTTGTTACACTTGGCAACATATATATATATATATATATTACTCCCAAATTTGAATTGAAAGTTTTTTATTTTTTATTTTTTATTTTAAAATAATTTTCAAACTCCAATTAGAAACTACTACCCAAATTGAGTTACTCCCAAAGTTGAATTGAAAGTTTTTTATTTTTTATTTTAAAATAATTTTCAAACTTCAATTAGAAACTACTACCCAAATTGAATTGGCAATCTTTTATTTTTTTAGTTTCGTTATTTATTATAAAATAATTTTAAAACTCCAACTTTATTAGAGAATTCTCCTAAAAATCTACACTTGCCGTCGTAAGGTTATGCCACTTGGTGTCACGACCCAAAACCCAAAATAGGTCGTGACGGCGCCCAACGTCGTCATTAGACAAGCCAATGGTGAACTAACAACTTAGTTATTCATTTTATTAGTTTTAAAATCCTGAAACTTGTTAGGTGGAGACATAAATGCGTTAAAGTCGTAGAGCAATACATTAAATATTATACAAGTAAAAATGTATCGAGGTTAAGCAAACCATAAACAAATTCTACAACATCCCAAAACTCGGTGTCACAAGTGCAGGAGCATTTACTTAGGAGTACAATAATAATACAAAATCTGTTCGGAATGTAAATAAGACAGGATAAAGTAAATAGTATGATGGATACTCTGTGGGTTGCGATACATAGCCTGGAATGCAGCTCACCATAAAGTCTCCTCAGCAGCTGCGCCTACGCTCCCAGATGACCACCAAATGAACCTGTCAGATCCTGCACATCTAGTGCAGAAGTGTAGCATGAGTACGTAAATCAACGCGTACCCAGAAGTATTTAGCCTAATGCCGGAGAAATAGTGACGGGGGGTCGACACTTACTAGAGATCCAATAAAGCATTATGCTAAATCCTAAACAAATATGACGCACAACAGTAATAGTGGGATGAAACCGTAACCTGCATAATATTTCAAAATTTCTTTTAACAATTTAAACTTCTCAATCTCGTTTCTTATCTCAACATCTCGGAAAATATCAAGTGCCAATATCAAATGAATAAGAAATACCATATAAAATGCAAGGCATAAATGTAAGGATAATCTCGTAAATATTCGGACTACTAGCGATATAACGCACAATTATGCCGAGGTCATACGGCCAGATCCCATAAGAAATATGATACTATCGAGGCGAACGGCTCGCTTCCATAAGAGTGTGGTACAAAATCCTGTCGTGGCGAACGGCCCGATCCCATTAGAGTAAGAAGCTTTAACGGGTCCTTGACCCCACTCACGAATATACGCGTGACTTATAAAATTTAAGGAAAGCTTTGCAATGAATATGCACAACGCGGGAGAAATACATAAGGGAAGCACAAATTATTCCGCAGATTATCTAGTAGCTCGTCACATCTCTAAAATAGCAAGTCTATCACCCTATGCAAGTCTAGTCTCAAGTCGTAACGCGAAATAACGAATTACACGAGCAAAGATAAATCAAATAGTACAATTATATCATGGCGTGAACCTAAGTCTAGCCGGACATAATCAGGAGTTCTAGCATACGCATAGACACCGTCACCTCATACGTGCGTAGCTCCCACAACATGTAGCACATAAGAATATAACACCTACCGGGTAACTTCTCCCTCACAGGGTTAGACAGGAGATTTATCTAGCTCCGAAGTTTCATAACTGGCTCCAACGACACTCTAACACCTCAAACTGATGCCCGTCGCTCCAAAACTAGTCAAATAATGTGCAAACCAATAAAAATATACTCTAATACTCATAATAAATCAATTTATAACAATTCCCAATTCCGCTCGAAACGTCAATAAAGTCAACCCTCGGGCCCACGTGCCTGAATTCTGAAAGTTTTCGAAGATAAACTATAACCATAACATTATGAACTCAAATATATGATTTATTCTTAATTCCATGTCCGATTTCGTGGTCAAAATCCAAAAATACCAATTTCTAGGTTTCTTTCAAAATCGCATCATTTAAATAAATTTTCATGTATAAATTCATATATAACTCATGTATTTAACTCACAATAGGTGGGAATATCTTACCTCACAATGGATGACAAAAATCTCCTCTTAACGAACCCCAAAAGTCGCCCAACCAAGTGAAATGTGCAAAAACCCCGACTTAAAACCATTCTGCCAAGGCCCGTCCTTCATCGCGATCGCGGAAGCTCCTTTGCGATCGTGAAGGCTAAAACTACAACCTCCAAAATTTACTCTATGCGTTAGCGACCAACTAGCCATGTTCGCGAAGCCTTTAGATCCCACTGCCTCGCGTTCGTGGGCCACGAGCTGCATTCGTGAAGGCTTCACGCCTGGCAGGCCCTAGCTCCCCTTCCTCTTTCTATTTGCGACTTCCAAGTCGTGTTCGCGTAGGTTACCCCAGCCTCTGATCTGCGTTTGCGTCTCCTTCATCGCGTTCGTGATGGGCATATCCCAGCAGCCCCAAAATCCTTCTTCGCGAATGCATGATCCCTCGCGTTCGCGAAGAACAAAACCAGACACCAGCAACTAGTAGCAACAAATCATCCAAACTTGATTTGAAACCACTCCGAATCACACCCGAGGCCCCCTGGACCCTGTCCAATCACACCAACAAGTTCCAATACCTTATATAAACTTATCCAAAGGCTCGAAACACCACAAATAACATCAAAATCTTGAATCGACGATCAAAATCTTTCTTTCAACTTTCAACTTCGAAACTTCGACGAATGCGTCCGAATCATATCAAAACATTCCGGAATGACGCCAAACTTTACGTAAAAGTTACAAATCACGATACGAACCTATTCCAAGGCTCGGAACCTCAAACGGACATCGATAACACCCAAAATTCACTTCAAATAACACTTTAGAAATTCTTAAACTTTCAATATGCCAACTTTCCATAATATACGTCGAAATGCTCCCGGACCACCCGATACTCAACCCGAGCATACGCCCAAGTACGAAATCATCATACGAACCTATTAGAACCTTCAAATCCTGATTCTGAGGTTGCTTACTCAAAAAGCAAACCTTAGTCAACTCTTCCAACTTAAAGCTTCCGAATTGAGAATTTTCCATCTGAATCAACTCTCAACTTCCCAAAATTCAACTTTGACCACACGTACAAGTCATAAAATATGAAGTGAAGCTACTCACGGCCTCAAACCGCCGAACGACACACTATAGCTCAAAACGACCGGTCGGGTCGTTATATTCTCCTGACTTAAACATATGTTCGTCCTCGAACGTGCCAAGAACTGTTTCGGAGTTGTCCAAAATTACTGTTTAACACCTCGTGCTCCTACCCGTGCCACCACAATCCATGTGAGTACATTAGCTCAAGCCAGACTGAAGATCCTCCCTATAACCTTACCTAACAAGCCTTAGAACCAAATTCCAACATCCAGAATTCTCCACGAGACCCGATTCTAACATACGAACACCGTATCAATCTCCACACGCTGAACCAACACATAATCAAGCACCCATGTCGATACCACACAATGCACCGCATAAATCATTTGACCATGGGAACCTCCTCTAAGCACAACAACTGCAAACTCACTAACCCAATGCTCGCAATACGTCTCATAACACATGTAAGCCCTATTCCAACTCTCGCAATACTGCCACAACGAAAGAGATGTGTAGAAACTCATAACCACCTGCCGAATAGATAAATCATGGAGTCTCTCCTCCTGACAAGA
Organism: Nicotiana otophora; assembly: GCA_000715115.1. Classification (NCBI taxonomy): domain Eukaryota; kingdom Viridiplantae; phylum Streptophyta; class Magnoliopsida; order Solanales; family Solanaceae; genus Nicotiana; species Nicotiana otophora. The sequence goes on from AWOL01S0003767.1 coordinate 35,516, forward strand.
ACCATTACTTCATTCTGAACTGAATAACGATATTTTAATATACCCTACATAACCTCGATCAAACTGATCTCAGGTCCAAAAATCTCGCCTCACCCAGTACAAGCTTCTCGGGCAATAAGCCACCTTAAACAACGTCTAAATCTTATATGACACCATCAATGTGCCAACAAGTTACAACCCAAATATGACGCATAAGGAAGAACAAACTCTGGCAAAGAGCTACTCAGCCCGCAAAATGAAAGAAAACGGAAAACCGATGCTATAAACCTTTCTCGGAGATGAGAAACAAGACACATAAAAATAAGTATAGGGAACCGTACTCAACATCTCACTATTGCGGCATGCAACTCGATCCAAATATGACACTGTTGCGGTGTGCAACCCGATCCACACAACATACCTATGGCGGAGTGCCACCCGATCCAAACAATGTACCCATGGCGGTGTGCCACCCGATCCACACATAATGATCAATAAGGAAACACCCATCAAGCTGAAATGCTTATACTTACGAAATGCTCGAATGTCGGCCACAAGCACTCTAAGTGCATAATACAAATTCTGGGGAGACGGACTGTGCCATATGCTCCAAAAACCGAAGCACGACTAAGGTGCAATAAATGACCTGCATCTCGAGAGCCATTTTGCTCATACAATACAACAAGATACACGGGATCACAACATATATGCGAATAATCAAGTTGTCTCACAACCTACCTGGCACAATAGAGTATTACATGGAATAGCTGACGACGGGAATAACATCCAACGCCCAAAGGCTCCTCCATAAGCAATGCTATGCCAAATGAACACATCCGACCTGACGTAGAGTACACATTCACTTTAGACCCGCCAACGAACCTCAAGCCGATTCTGATCATACCATACTAGGCCAACAACTTTTCAAGGATCCACAATGAACCTATTAATGAAACATATGAGAAGCCGTCCAATCCGGAACAAACTCCCGCAGTCCACAACCAAAAGAATAGAGTGCCCTTCAGGCATAAACTCTAACATTAGCGATAGTACCCTAATCTCCATACTTGGTTTCAATCCTTAACAATCAAGTGACTAACTTGTCACACTTATACAATTTTCCCGTGGGTTATACTTCTACGACCTTCCGCACTAAGTTAGCAAGGCTTGCACATCCATACCTCAAGCCGTACAAATTATGTAAAGCAATTCAAGAATCCTCAAATCAGTACATAATGCATCTTCCACATAACACCATTCTCAGGCGACAATAAGATAATGTCCACTTACTCTAAACACCTGAATTCTTATTAGCTCATCCGAGCTCATGACATTCTTATCAACACTGAGCCGCAACCTTGATCCTCAACTTCCAATTCCCATGCCTCTCACTGTCCCTATCATGCCGCTACGCGAGAGTACAAGCATTTGTCAGAACCCCTAAACCTCTAGTATAATAAACACTTCATTGGCTAGAAACCTTTCACTTAACTCATTTCAGAAGAACAATTGCAACACGCAACTGAATTCCCATAACCGCAGAAAATACAAACCTCAAGTCGTGGTCTAAATCGCCATAACTCTTTTGGGATCCATTTATACATAAAAGGCCATTTGAATCATATACCTCCCAAACCAATCAAATCATGGTAGCTATCAAGCCTGCACGTACAAACACAAACCATATGTATAACTTAACACGCTGAAGGAACTGATCATTGCCACAATCATGCTGATTCAAACCATTACTAACCGACCACACTTCTTCTAATTTACTCTTGACTTGCCTTAGAAATAGTAATAGCTTCATTCAAAACATAACGAAACCCAACAAAACTCATTGTGAGTGACCCAATTCACGAGACCATATCGTCTCAATACCCATGAACCATCTCATACCCTCCTTATGTGCACAATAGCATCTTCAAATGGTACACCCATTCTGAAGATCCCATACGAATCCGAAGTTATTTTCTTCCATCTCTCTAACATCACACCGCATACCCTCGGTGCTAACACAGAAACATTCCAAGTCCCTTTCATAATCCACTTGCAAAAACTTGATCCTTCACCACACAACAGACCCAATCGTAGACGGTGGGCTCCTCGACTTAGATTTAAGCTACAATCACATAAATGTAAAACCCACAAAGATTCCTCTTTCTCAATTACAATGATCTCGCACAGTTAACCCACCACATTTCTCGTAATCTCTTGTTAAACTTTTCATGAACATTCCGAATTATCAGCCATAATCACATATTTGACCTTCTAACGGGTTGTAAGTAGAATGCCTCATAGAAAATTTATCAAAATCACGCAACCGCTAAATTTCTCACATGAGACATCTTCCAACAACGCTGCACTGGGTACAACTACCACGAAATCAGTAAATCCTCTTGAGCCTATGCTCGCCCACCAGCTGTAAAGATTTGCTCATCCCCCATTGACATCAACTGAAAGTTCGACAATACATTTCCAAACTCGAAGTCACGTCGTATCCCATAAAGATAATCAAGCTTTTACACCTCCCTTGATTCCAAGAAAACTCATTTCCGTCTATCCAACCTTCCTTAGCACAATACACAACATCCCAAATAAAATTCGTGGACCTAGTCATTGTCCACCACGATCCCCTGAATCGCTCTAAACCTTCTCAAGGCATGTGGCTATCCTACCACAGAATCCATATGCTACTATGTCACTCCCACTTTGGTTAAACCATCTCCTTTAAGAAACTTTTCGACCTTTGCTTTTCATACTTGACCTGCTAGCAATTCAACCACCGCGAGACATCTCCTAGCATGCCCTTCCTCATCCTTCGCTACCCAAATATTTCCTCAAATCACAATCCATATATGTAGCACCCGAACTAATAAATTGCTACCAACTCTAAGCCTCCTTGAAGATCATCTTTCTTGAGCCATCAACATTCAAAACACCTATTCGATTTTGAAACCGCTACGCACCGCCATCTCTAATGACTGCTTCTTAGACACTATTGCACCACACACTGCCCCGCTGGAAATTCAAAGAAGATCATGACACTGGCAAACCTTAATGCGTTCAAACAAGGACGACGACACCACACCATAAATGAAAATTCTACCACGCTCGAAAATATCAAGTCTTGTTACTCCATCAATCAAAACCTAAACATCCATAGTTCGATTGCCTTTCCTCCGCTGGAATTAAATGCCGAACCTCTAAACCATGAACTGAGAAATCCTCCTTTTGAGTCATTCACTACCGTGATCCATAAATAAGCACCCTGCCATTTACATCAACACTGCACGATAACCACTAATGAACATAATAACAATCTGTGCAGAGCCTCAAAACCATAGGAATACTAATACAGGGCTGAAACGAAACAACACCCTTCCACAGGACGACAACAATAGCTCGCTGGAATACACAGGGAGATACACCATGCACTGCATCTGTAGGGAAGTACTTCGATGGAATCAAATCGCACGACGAGGAATCAAGAAGGGAAGTGATCCTAAGTGACATGTAGCCTCTCGAAGATAAGTACAGACGTCTCTATACCGATCTGCAAGACTCTACTAGACTCGCTCATGACTCGTGAGACCCAAGTGAACCTAGAGATTTGATACTAAGTTGTCAAAATCCAAAACCCACTATAGGTCATAATGGCGCCCAACATCGCCATTAGGCAAGCCAACGATGAACTAACAACGTAGTTATTCATTTTATTATTTTTAAAATCCTGAAACTTATTAGGTGGAGACATAAATGCGTTAAAGGCGTATAGCAATACAATTTAAATATTATACAAGTAAACGTGTATCGAGGTTAAGCAAACCATAAAAAAAATCCTAGAATACCCCAAAATCCGGTGTCATAAGAGCATGAGCATTTACTAAGTAGTACAATAATAATACAACATCTGTCCGGAATGTAAATAAGACTGGATAAAGTAAATAATACGATGGAGACTATGTGGGGTACGATACGTAGCTCGGAATGTAGCTCACCATAAAGCCTCCTCAGAACATGCGCTAACGTGCCCAGATGACCACCAAATGAACCTGTTAGATCCTGAACATTTATTATAGAAGTGTAGCATGAGTACGCAAATCAATATGTACCCAGTAAGAATCTAGCCTAACCCCGGAGAAGTAGTGATGAGGGGTCGACACCGATACTTACTAGAGGTCCAATAAAGCAGTATACCTAAATCCTAAACAGATATGAAGCACAACAGTAATAGTGGGATGAAACGTTAACCAACATAATCTTTCAAAAAACATTTTAACGATATAAACTTCTCAATCTCGTTTCCTATCTCAATAACTCAAAAATTATCAAGTACCAATATCAAATGAAAAAGAAATACCATATAAAATGCAAGGCATCAGTGGAAGGATAATCTTATAAATATTTGGACTACTAGTGATATAACGCACGATTATGCTGAGGTCATACGACCTGATCCCATAAGAAATATGATACAACTGAAGAGAACGACCCGATCCCATAATAATGTGTACACTAACGAGGGTCGAGCGGAACGAATCATTGATGTATCTATTATACTACAGAGGCGAATGACACACTCCAATAAGAGTGTGGTACAAAATCTTGTCGCGGCGAATGGCCCGATCCCATTAGAGTAAGAAGCTTTAATGGGTCCTTGACCCCACTCACGAATATACATGTGAGTTATGAAATTTAAGGAAATCTTTGCAATGAATATGCACAACGCGGGAGAAATTCATAAGGGAACCACAAATTATTCCGCGGATTATCTAGTAGCTCATCACATCTCTGCAATAGCGAGTCTATCACCCTATGCAATTCTAGTCTCAAATCCTAACGTGAAATAAGGAATTACACGAGCAAAGATAAATCAAATAGTACAATTATAGCATGGCGTGAACCTAAGTCTACCCGAACATAATCAGGAGTTCTAGCATACGCACGGACACCCGTCACCTCATACATGCGTAGCTCCCACAACATGTAGCACATAAGAATATAACACCTATGGGTTAAATTCTCCCTCAAAGGATTAAACATGAGACTTACCTCGCTCCGAAGTTCCATAACCGACTCCAATGGCACTCTAACACCTTAAATCGATGCTCGTCGCTCTAAAACTAGTCAGACAATGTGCAAACCAATAAAAATATACTCTAATACTCATAATAAATCAATTTATAACAATTCCTAACTCCGCTCGAAAACCTAATAAAGTCAACCCTCGGTCCCATGTGTACGGATTCCGAAACTTTCCGAAGATAAACTTTACTCATAATATTACAAACTCAAATAGATGATTTATTCCCAATTTCATGTCAAATTTCGTGGTCAAAATCCAAAAGTACCAATTTTTAGGTTTCTTTGAAAATCCCACAATTTTCATAAATTTTCATGTATAAATATGTATATAACTCATGTATTTAGCTCCCAATAGGTGGAAATAGCTTACCTCACATTGGATGACAAAACTCTCCTCTTCAAGAACCCCAAAAGTCGCCCAACCAAGTGAAATATGAGTGAAATGGGCCAAAACCCCGACTTAAAACCATTCTGTCCAAGCACATCCTTTATCGAGATCGCGGAAGCTCTTCACGATCGTGAAAGCCAAAACAACAGCCTCCAAAATTTACTCTACGCGTTAGCGATCAATTGGTTGTGTCACGACCCAAAATTCATTAAAGGTCGTGATAGCGCCTAACACCGTTGTCAGGCAAGTCAACAATAATTGATTAAATTAATTACTCATTTTAGTATTTTGAAATCATAATTTTCTTCAATTAAATAATAATAAAAAATTACGGAGTAAATGGAAATATTTTCACAACTACAATACAGAATAACCCGTAAATAACCCCAAAACCCGTGTCACAAGTGCATGAGCATCAATTAGGAAGTAAGATAAAATACAATATCTGTCCGGAATATAAATAAGATAGAGAAATAATTAACTCTGAAGGAGACTCTACTGGCTGTGGATCGTAACATGGGATGCAGCTCATCTAAGTCCCTGCGCCTCTGCGCTCATAATGCCACTAGACATATGTGTACCTCCACAAAACTATGCAGCAAGTATAGTATGAGTACGTAAATCAACGCGTACCCAGTAATTATCCAGTCTAACCTCGAAGAAGTAGTGATGAGAGGTTGACTCCGACACTTACTATAGGCTAACAATAAAATACCGATATTATAATTAAGCATGGAGTTTCATAATACTGCTGAAAACTCAATAACCAGAAATAATAAACAATCCTCTAACTAATAGAAATTCCCAAATTTTATTTTCATCATTTAACAATTTATATCTCAAGCCAATGAAGCAAAATCAAGTATTATTAGTTCCAAAGAGTTATCATGCGCAAGTCATGCTGAGGTCGTATGACCCGATCCAACAAACAAATATAAATTGTGCACTGTCGAGGGTTGAACGACACTAACCATAGATGCATCTATTAACCTGCCGAGGCGAACGGCCTGCTCTCATGAGAGTAGTGGAAATTTACCCCTCTCGCGAAATATATTTGCGAAGCGGTTGTACAGAGATTTCTTAAGTTATTATAATATTCTTAAATGCATTTTCAAAAATACAAAATTCAATGAAAACATTCAAGTCTCGAAATCCTCAAATTCAATTATTTTCAAGGCATTTAATGAGCATACTCGATCTTAATTCTTTTCAAGGCATTTAATAAGCATACTTGATCTCAATTCTTTTCAAGGCAAATAATAAACATAATCAAATAACGGTATCAACAAGGCATGGTGTAAACCTAAAACTACCCGGACATAGGCATAACTAGTAGCTACGTACGGACTCTCGTCACCTTGTGCGTACGTAGCCTCCCACAAATGAAATCACATTCCCTTTTACAAGGTTAGAAAAGGGACTTACCTCGCTCCGAAGTTCCATAGCCGGCTCCCAAGCCTTTCAAATGACTCAATTCGATGCCCAACACTCCAAAACTAGTCAATAAATGAGTAAATCCATAAATATATATACTCTAATACTCATTATAATCCTATTTATAATAATTTCCAACTCCGTTCGAAAAGTGGATAAAATCACCCTCGGGCCCGAATTCCGAAAATGTTCGAAGATAACCATTACCCATAACCTCACGAACTCAAATATATAATTTATTTCCAATTCCATGCCCAAATTCGTGGTCAAAATCTAAAAATACCATATCTAGGTTCTCTACCACATATTCCACAATGTCTACCAATTTCCATGCTTGAATCCATATAAAAACCATGTATTTAACTCAAAATAGGTGGGGATAACTTACCTTGCCATTGATGATAAAAACCTCCACTTGAACCTCTCCAAGAATCGCCCAAACCAAGAGAGAATGAAAGAAAATGGGCCAAATCTCGTTCTTAAAGAACCCTCACTGCCCAGCCACGATTTCTGCTTCTGCGGTCCAAGAGCCGCTCCTGTGGAAATTCCATTGCAGGTGCGGTTAGAGCTCGGTTCAACAGTCCCTGCATCTGCGCCCCATGCATCTCATCTGCGCATCCGCGATCATCATGCGCATATGCGCTCGCGCACCTGCGTGTTTGTGCCCGCTTCTGCTACCCCATGCCTTTTGCCCAACCTCCGCTTCTGTGCTTTCCCTGCCGCTTTTGCAGCATCGCACCTACGACCCTTTTTCCGCAGGTGCGATTCTACCAGCGACCAAAAAATCCCAACATTCCCTTAGTTCAAATATTGATCCGTTAAGCATCTGAAACTCACTCGAGGCCCCCGGGACCCCAACCAAAGATACCAACAAGTCCTAAAATGCTATACGAACATAGTCGAGCCTTTAAATCATATCAAACAACGGTAAAAACATGAATTACCCTCCAATTCAAACTTAATGAACTTTGAAACTTCAACTTCTACAATCGAAGACGAAACCTATCAAATCACATCCAATTGACCTCAGATTTTGCATACAAGTCATAATTGACATTACGGACCTACTCCAACTTTCGGAATCGGAATCCGACTTCGATATCAAAAAGTCCACTCCCGGTCAAACTTCTCCAAATTATCCAAATTTTTAACTTTCGCCAAATGACCCTAAAATGACCTAGGGACCTCCAAATCCACTTCCGGACGCGCTCCTAAGGCTAGAATCATCATACGGAGCTACTCCCAGACTCAGAATTCCAAACGGACATCGATTACATTGAAATGCACTCCAACCCAATTTTATGAAATTCTTCCAAATGCCAACCTTCCGTAATAAGCATAGAAATACTCCCGTGTCATCCAAAACCTAATCCGGACATACGTCCAAGTCCAAAATCATCATACAAACCCGTTGGAACCTTCAAATCCTGATTCTGAGGTCGTTTACTCAAAATCAACTCTTAGTCAATTCCTCCAACTTAAATCTTCCGAAATTAGAGTTTTCTCTCCAAATCAACTCCGAATTTCCCGAATTCCAATCCGACCACACGTACAAGTCATAATATTGGAAATGAAGCTACTCATGGACTCAAACCGCCGAAGGACGCGCTAGAACTCAAAACGACCGGTCGGGTCGTTACATTCTCTCACTTAAACATACGTTTGTCCTCGAACGTGCTAAGAACTGCTCTGGAGTTGTCCGAAATCACTATTCAATACCTCGTGCACCTACCTGTGCTACCAGAACCTAGTTGAGCATATTAGCTCGAGCAAATCTAAAGATTCTCCCTTTTATTCAGTCAAGTTAGCCTTAGAGCCAAATTCCAACATCTGAAATCGTCTACTAGGCCTGTTTCCAGCATGCGAACACCGTATGACGGGCCAAATCCACAAAACGGGACTCATACTAAGTAACAGTCATACTGCCTTGCTGTAGATGCTCGAATTTATGGCAGAATTCCTCTCTCAGTGTGATAGGGAGGAACTTCTTCAGAAATAGCTGAGAGAACTGCTCTCAGGTAAGTGTAGGTAATCCGACTGGTCGGGTCAATACGTAATCTCTCCACCACCTCTTGGCGGAACCCGTCATCTGGGATACAACAAAATCAACCTCATTGGTCTCAACTATACCCATGTTCCGCACTACCTCATGGCATCGTTCAAGATAATCTTGTGGGTCCTCAGAAGGTGTACCACTGAAGTGAACTGGAAAGAGCTTAGTGAACTTATCCAGTCTCAATAAGGCCTCAAAAGACATGGCGGGCCTATCACCGGTCTGTGCCGCAACAACTAGCCGAACTACCCCAACTGGCGGGGCTGCTGGAGCCTGATTCTAGGGAGCCATCTACTCCGGAGCAAGAGTAGTGGGAGTTTGTGCTCCTCCCTCAGCCTGTGAGACGGCTGGTGCCACTAGAAATGTACCATTCTGGGCCACACTCTCCATAAGACTCAACAATCGGACTAGAGTGTCCTGAAGAACTGGAGTGGCTATGAATCCTTCCGGGACCTGAACTGGTCCAACTAGTATATTCTGAATTGGTACCTCCTCCTGAAGGTCTATCTGAGGTTCTTCAATAGGTACAGCTGCTCGAGCTCTGGACTGAGCTCTACCTCGGCCTCTACCACGACCTCGGCCTCGACCTCTACCCCTGGCCATAGTTGCCACTGGGGGTTCTGGTCCCTGTCCATCAGTAGAGGTATTACGTGTTCTCACCATCTGCGAGAGAATAATAGTAGAATGGTTCAATCATCGATGATAGAATAAAATCGCACGACATAATAAGAAATGAGTGATATTGTTCCTAAACTTCATAGCCTCTGAAAGATAAGTACATGCGTCTCCGTACCGATCCTTCAGACTCTACTAAGCTTGCTCATGACTCGTGAGACCTATATAACCTAGTGCTCTGATACCAACTGTCACGACCCGAATCTCCCACCTTCGGACCGTGATAGCGCCTAACATTTTACTTGCTAGGCAAGCCAACGTTAGAATAATATTAATCGTTTTTAAAATAATTTTTAAATTTATTAATAACAAGGAAGCAAATATGGAAGCAATTTTGAAATAATCCATAATAATAACGGTGTCTAAATACCATCCCACAATTGGTGTCACAAGTGCACGAGCTTCTAGAATAAATACAAATAAAGGTTTGAATAAAATAAAACTGACTGGAAATAAATACACAACTAAAGTACAATAGACGGGGACTTCAGAACTGCGAACGCCATGCAGTTATACCTCAAGTCTCCTCTGATAGCGGAAATCCGAGCAAGTTTATGGTACGCCGCTGGGACCAACTCCAAAATCTGCACAAGAAGTGCAGAGTGTAGTATCAGTACAACCGACCCCATGTACTGGTAAGCGTTGAGCCTAACCTCGACGAAGTAGTGACGAGGCTAAGGCGGTTCACTTACATTAACATGTACACAATATTAGTAACAACAACAATAATAGGAATAAATCAGGTAATTCATTTATAATAATTGAAGGCAACTCAGCAGTCATAACCAACTATCATTTCCATTATTTCTGTTGCAGTATACAACCCGCTCTCACAATATATCCACATTCAGTTCTGTTGCGGCGTGCAACCCGCTCCTCCAACATATTCATTTTAATCAAGTCTGTTGCGGCGTGCAACCCGATCCTCCAATATAGACTTTTAACAAGTCTATTGTGGCATGCAACCCGATCCTCCAATATATTCATTATAATTAATCATGTTGCGGCGTGCAACCCGCTCGTCCAACATTTTCATTTACCAATTCTTATAGAAGAAATTTTCCCAGTAAATATAACAATTAATATAAAATTACAAGATAACAAGCATACAATAATTATGATTTAATTATGAAGCAAACAATGACAAATAGCAAATTATTATGGAAATCAGGGAGCAAATAGGCAGTTTAATATTTATTATGCTAAATGTCAAATAACAATTAAGGCACATAATTCAAATAGCATTTGACAATTAATACATGAATTCAATAATAAGAGAGAAATAATTATTATAATAATTAATTTATGATTAAAAACCATTTGTGAATTTTCAAGTAAGCAGGCAAATAATTAATTTGACGACATATAGACACTCGTCATCCCGCCTATACGTCGTTTACATGCAATTCACATATCAAACAATTTAAGGGTTCTATTACCTCAAGTCAAGGTTAACCCCGACACTTACCTCGCTTTGCAAATTCCAATCAATTATTCAACCACAACTTGTCCTTTTAAATTTGCCTCCGAAAGATTCAAATCTATTCACAAACAGTTCAATATATTCAATACTAATCATAGGAATTAATTCCATATGAATTTACAAATTTTCTGGATAAAAATCTGAAATTCATTAAAATATTTGGCAGTGGTACCCACGTCTCAAATCCCAGAAAAACTCATGAGATCCGAACACCCGTTCCGATACGAGTTTAACCATATCAAATTTGTCTAATTCCGATATCAAATGAACCTTCAAATCTTAATTTTTCGTTTCTGGAAAGTTTTACAAACATTCCAATTTCTTCCATCTAAATCCGAAATATATGATGAATATAGACATGGATTTGTGAAATACAATCACTATATGATAAAGAATACTTACCCATTCCGAAATCGTGAAAAACTCCTTTGCAATCGCCCCTAAGCCGAGTTATAATTGAGGGTTTGTGAAAAATGGGAAAAATCCCGTTTTTGGTTCTGTTTTAAGTCACAGGGGTCAGGCCTTCTTCGCGTTCGCGAAGGGCCTGTCGCGTTTGTGATGAGTAGCATCCCATGGCTTTCGTTTTCACGGGTCCTCCTTCATGTTCGCGAAGGTTTCCCCCCCTGGCCTTCGCGTTCGCGAGGCATAGCTCGTGTTCACGCTGAAGGAATGCTCCACAGTCCTCCAGGTGTGCCTAACACTATGCGTTCGCGAGGATATGGTCGTATTCGCGAAGGGTAATGCCCTCATCGCTTCGCGTTCGCGGACAAGCCTTCGCATTCGCGAAGAAGAAAGATCCAGCTGCCCAGTTTACTCTTCGCGTTCACGAGTGTACCTTCGCGAACGCGAAGAAGAACATGCCAGAACACCTGCTGCAGCAAAATACCAGATTTGCAAAGTCCAAAACATCCTGTAGCCTATCCGAAACTCACCCGAGCACTCGGGGCTCCAAACCAAACATGCACACAAGTTCTAAAACATCATTCGAACTTGCTCGCGCGATGGAATAGCCAAAATAACACCTAGAACTACGAATCGGACACGAAATCAAAGGAAGTTTTCAAGGAAATTTTAAAACTTATATTTTTACAACCGGACGTCCGAATCACGTCAAATCAACTCCGATTCTTGCCAAATTCGGCAGACAAGTCATAAATATTATAGTGGACCTATACCGGGCTTCGGAATCAAAATACGGACCCGAGGCCAATAAATCCAACATCAATAAGTTTTTAGAAATTATTAAGCTTTCAAGCTTTTAATGTTTCATCAAAATTCCATAACTCGGGCTAGGGATCTCGGAATTCGATTATGGGCATACGCCCAAGTCCCAAATCACAATACGGACCTACTGGAATTTTTAAAACACTGATTCGTATCCGTTTGCTCAAAATGTTGATCAAAGTCAACTTAGTTGAGTTTTAAAGCTCTATTTCCCATTTTAATCCATTTTGCACATAAAAACTTTCCGGAAAAATGTATGGACTACGCACGCAAGTCGAGGAATGATAAATGGTGCTTTTATAGGTCTTAGAATACAGAATTACTTATTAAATTTAAAGATGATATTTTTGGTCATCACAAAAATCATCGAGTCTCTCCTCTTGACAAGAACCATCACCTCATTATGAACCAGATAACGATATTTGCTCTTTAATATGCTTCATATAAATCTGATCACACTTATCCCAGGTCCAATAATATTGTCTTCCCCAGTACAAGATGTTCACGCAATACGCCATCTCAGACACTGCCAAAAGTCTCATATGATGGCACAATGTGCCAACAAGCTACAAATTCGAATGTGATACATAAGGAAAAACAAACTCTGGAAAGAACTACTTAACCCACATAACTAGTTAAACAACCGAAAGGATGTTATGAACCTTCCTAAGAAACGATAAACAAAACACACAAGAATAGATATGGGGAATTGTACTCAACATCATACTGTTGCGGCGTGCAACCCGATCCACACATGATACCATTGCGGCATGCAACCCGATCCAAACAACATACCCGTGGCGGCGTGCCACCCGATCCACACATGAAAATGAATAGGGAAGTACCTAGCAAGCCAAAATGCGTATACCTACGAAATACCGGAATGTCAACCACAAGCACGCCAAATGCACAATACCATCCTTGGGGAGACAGATAGCCACATACGCTACAAAACTCAAGCACAACTAAGGTGCAATAAATGCCCTGCATCTCGAGAGCCATCCTACTCATATAAGACCACAAACTTTATGGGATATCAATACGAGTGTGAATAATCAAACTGCCTCACAACCTACATGGCACAATAGAGACTACGCGGAAGGGCCGACAACAGAAATAACATCCAAGGTCCGAAGACCCCTCCTAAAACAATGTTATGCTGAAACAAACATATCCGGCTTGATATAGAGCCCACATTCACATTTAGATCCATCCACGGACCTCAAGCCGATTCTGATCATACCATGCTTGGGCAAATAACCATTCAAGGATCCAGAATAATCTTTTTTCCCATGACACACAAGAACATCCGTCAAATCAGAAACAAACTTCCACACTCCACAACCAATGAACCGAGCGCCTTTCAGGCATAAATTCTCACATTAGCGATAGTACCACAATCTCCATACTTGGTTTTTAAATCTTTAATCAATCAAGTGACTACATGTCACACTTATACAATCTTCCCATGGGATACACTCCTATGACCTTCCGCACTAGGTAACAAGTCTGCACGTCCATACCACCGGCCACACTAATGCTGTAAAGCAAATCAGGAATCCGCGATCAGTACATAAAGCCTCTTACACATAACACTGATCTCAGGTGACGCTGAAGATAATACCAGTTTACTCTAACCATCTGAATCCTTTCCTGCTCATTCAAGCTCTTGACATTCTTGTCGACACCAAACTATAACCTTGGTCCTCAACTTCCAATTCCCATGCTGCTCACTGCACCTAACATACCAATATGTGAGAGTACAAGAATTCCAGCATGACTCCTGATCCACTAATAGACTAAACACTCCATCACATAGCAACCTTTTACTTAACTCATTTCAGGAGAACCATTGCAACATGCGACTGAATTCCCATAACCGCAGAAAATACAATCCTCATGTAGTGGTCTAAACCACCATAACTCTTCCGGGATCCATCTACACATAACAGGCCATAATACTCGAATGCCTCCAAATAAAATCAATTACGACGGTCGTCAAGCCTCGCACGTACTGCCACAAATCACATGTATAACTTAACACGCTGAAGGAACTGATCATTGACACCATCATGCCAATTCAATAATTTCTAACCGATCCTACTTCTTCTAATTTACTCTGGACTTGCCTTAGGAATAATAATAGCTCCATTCAAAACATCGTGAACCCAAATCCGCACTCATCCTGAGTGATCTTATTTCACGAGACCACGTTGTCTCCAAAATCCACGAACCATCTCATACCCTCCTTATGCGCATATTCTCATCTTCAACCGGTATACTCATTCTGAAAATCCATCTATGAATACAAAGTTATTTTCTCCCATTCCTCCAATGCCACACTGCAGACCAAAGATAACGTAGAACACTCCAAGCCACTTTTATAATCCGCTACTAAAGCTCGATACTTAACCATACTACGGACTCGAAATCCTTAGCCACCGCACTTTAACTTATGAATCCACTAGGACCGTTGTTGAGAGTCACCCACTCTGGCTTGGTCCCGACTATAATCAAACTCCAAGGCCCTGCTAGCACATGAACACCCTCTCAAAAAAGCACCCGGCTGGATCACTTTACTTATACATCACCTCCACATGAAGCATAAACTCTGAGTTTTCCCAAAGCCTGAACATGAATCGATAAGGCCAATTACAGCACACATTCCTCAAATCCTTTGCTCAAATTACCATTGATGTTCTCTTTCCTTAGTCGTAATAACCTACCAATATGCCGATAACCAAAAACCTCACAAGTAGATAACCATGAAATCCATTCGTAGGCGGTGGGGCTCTCCCACTTAGCTTGGAGCTACCATTGCTTAACTCTGGAACCCATCAAGACTCCTTATCCCACATTGACATGATTTTGCACAATCAACCTGCCAAATGCTTCGAAATCTTTCTGTTAACACTTCATGAACACTCTGAATTACTAGCCACATTTACATATCCGACCACTTATCGGATAGCTAGTAGAATCCTTCGTAGAAGCTTCATAAACACCACACGATCGCTAATCTGCCCATGGGAGATAACCCACCTATGAAAATTACATGCCGACATCTTCCAGCAGCGCTGCACCGGGTACAATTACTACAAAATCAATAAACTACCCTGAGCCCGTGCGCATTCACTAGTTGTACAAGTCCGTTCACTCCCCATTGACATCAACTAAAGGTGCGGCGATACATTCCAATCTAAAGTCATTTTCCATCCCTCTTCATATTAAGTAACTCCCACCTGTCACACCCAATCTTCCTCAATATAGCGTCTAATATTCCAAATTAAGCTCGTAGACCTAATCACTGTCCACCATGAATCCCAAATCACTCTAACTTTCCCCAAGACGTGCAGCTATCCTACCACTGAGCCCATATGCTACGCTACCACTCTCTCACTTTGGTCAAATCCTATCCTTTAAGAAACTACCCGACTCTTGTTTCTTACACCTGGCCTTCTAGAAATTTAACCACCACAAGATGCTTCCCACATGTCCTTCCTCATCCTTTGCTGCCCAGTTGTTGCCTTGAATCAAAAATCCATCTCTGTAGCACTTGGATTGCTAGATCGCTACCAACTTTAAACCTCCCCGAAGATCATCTTTGTCGAGCAATCAACACTAGGAACACCGATTCGATTCTGAACCACTACACACCGCGATCTCTGACAGCCGCTTCTCTAGCACCATTTCACAATACCCCGCCCCAAAGGCGAATTGAAGAAAACAATAATACCGACGAACTTAGCACATTCAACAAGGACAACAACGCCATATCACAGATGAAAATTCCACCACGCTCGAAAATACCAAGTCTTGTTACTCCATCAACCCAAATCTGAACATTTTTAGTGTGATTGCCTTTCCTCCGCCGGAAATAAAATACTGAATCTCTGAATTATGCACTGAGTAAAACCTCCTTTTAGGTCCTTCACTGCCTCGACACCTAGACAAGAATCCTACCATTACATCATTACTGTGCGATAACAACTTACGAACATCATGTCAACCTACACATAGCATCAAAACCATCAGAAATACAGCTAGTGAGCCGAAATGACAAAACATCCTTCCCCAAGAAGACAATAATAACTTTCTTGAATGCACAGGGAGAAACATCTTGCACCACCTCTGCAGTACCATTAAAATTCTTCGATTCCCAATTGATAACAAGCGCTTCACGTCGCATAAGATTGAATAGGAAAGAAATGAAGGCATAAGCCTCAAAGGAATCAAATGGCACGATGAGGAATGAAGAAGGGAAGTGCTCCTAACAGCCCTGTAGCCTCTCGAAGATAAGTACAGACGTCTCTGTACCGATCTGCAAGACTCTACTAGACTTGCTCATGACTCGTGAGACCTAAGTGAACCTAGTGCTCTGATACCATGTTGTCACGACCCAAAATCCATTAAAGGTCGTGATGGCGCCTAACACCACTATCAGGCAAGCCAATAATAATTGATTAGCTTAATTGCTCATTTTAGTATTTTGAAGTCATAATTTCCTTCAATTAAATAATAAATAAAAAAGTTAGAGAGTAAATGGAAATGTTTTCACAACTACAATACTAAACAACCCGTAAATACTCCCAAAACCCGGTGTCACAAGTGCATGAGCATCAACTAGGAAGTAAAATAAAATACAGCAACTGTCTGGAATACAAATTAGACAGAGAAATAATTAACTCTGAAGGAGACTCTGCTGGCTGTGGATCGTAACATTGGATGCAGCTCACCTAAGTCCCCGCAATAACTGCGCCTCTACGCTCACAAGGCCACTAGACATATGTGTACATGCACAAAAATGTGCAGCAAGTGTAGTATAAGTACGTAAATCAACGCGTACCCAGTAAGTATCCAGTCTAACCTCGAAGAAGTAGTGACGAGAGGTTGACTCTGATACTTACTATGGGCTAACAATAAAATACCGATGTTATAATTAAGCATGGAGTTTCATAATACTGCTGCAAACTCAATAACCGAAAATAATAAACAATCCTCTAACTAATAGAAATTCCCAAATTATATTTTCATCATTTAAGAATTTATATCTCAATCCAATGAAGCAAAATCAAGTATTATTACTTCCAAAGAGAGCACATCTGCAAGTCATGCCGAGGTCGTACGACCCAATCCAACATATAAATATGAATTGTGCACTGTCGAGGGTCGAACAATGCGAACCAACATATAAATATAAATTGTGCACTGCCAAGGGCGAACGGCACGAACCATAGATGCATCTATTAACCTGCCGAGGTGAACAACCCACTCCCATGAGAGTAGTGTAAATTTACCCTGCTCGCGGAATTTATTTGCGACGCGGTTGCACATAGATTTCTTAAGTTCTTATAATATTCTTAAATTCGTTTTCAAAAATACGAAATTCAATGAATACTTTCAAGTCTCTAAATCCTCAATTTCAACTCTTTTCAAGGCATTTAATAAGCATACTCGATATCAATTCTTTTCAAGGCAAATAATAAATATAATCAAATAACGGTATCAACAAGGCATGGCGTAAACCTAAAACTACCCAGACATAGGCATAACTAGTAACTTCGTACGGACTCTCGTCACCTCGTGCGTATGTAGCCTCCCATAAATGAAAGCACATATTAATTCAATTTACCGATTGGGTTAATTCCCTTTTATAAGGTTAGAAAAGAGACTTAACTCGCTCTGAAGTTCCATAACCGGCTCCCAAGCCTTTCAAATGACTCAATTCGATGTCCAATGCTCAAAAACTAGTAAATAATGAGCAAATCCATATA
>AWOL01S0003767.1:55978-71735 GCA_000715115.1 Nicotiana otophora
ATACACTCTAATACTCATTATAATCATATTTACAACAGTTTTCAACTCCGTTCGAAAAGTCGATAAAATCACCCTCGAGCCCACGTGCCCGGATTCCGAAAATTTTCATAGATAACCATTACCCATAACCTCCCGAACTAAAATATATAATTTATTTCCAATTCCATGCCCAAATATGTGATAAAAATCCAAAAATACCAATTCTAAGGTTTTTACCAAAAATCTCACAATTTCTACCAATTTCCATGCTTGAATCCATATAAAAACCATGTATTTAACTCAAAACAGGTGGGGTTAACTTACCTTGCCATTGATGATAAAAACCTCCACTTGAACCTCTTCGAGAATCGCCCAACCAAGAGAAAAGGAAAGAAAATGGGTCAAATCCCGTTCTTAAAGAACCCTCACTGCCCAGCCACGATTTCCGCTTCTGCGGTCCAATCCGCACCTGCGGAAATTCCATCACACGTGCAGTTCAAGCTTGGCCCAACAGTCCCCGCATCTGCGCCCCATGCAGCGCATCTGCGCTTCCGCTTCCGCGATCCTCATGCGCATCTGTGCTCGCGCACTTGCGCGTTTGTGCCCACTTCTGCGGCCCTAGGCCTTTTGGCCAACCTCCGCTTCTGCGCTTGCCCTGCCACTTTTGCGGCGTCGCACCTGTGGCCCTTTTTCCGTAGGTGCGATTCTACCAGCAACCAGAAAATCCCACCATTCCCTTAGTTCAAAAATTGATCCGTTAAGCATCTGAAACTCACCCGAGGCCCCCGTGACTCCAACTAAATATACCAACAAGTCCTAAAACGTCATATGAACTTAGTCGAGCCTTGAAATCACATCAAACAACACTAAAAACATGAATCACCCTCTAATTCAAACTTAATGAATTTTAAAGCTTCAACTTCTACAATCGATGCCGAAACCTATCAAATCACGTCCGATTGACCTCAAATTTTGCATACAAGTCATAATTGACATTACGGACCTACTCCAACTTCCAGAATCGGAATCCGACCCCGATATCAAAAAGTCCACTCCCGGTCAAACTTCTCCAAATTATCCAAATTTCCAACTTTCACCAAATGACCCTAAAATGACCTGCGGACCTCCAAATCCACTTCCGGGTGCGCTCCTAAGGCCAGAATCATCATACGAAGCTATTCCCAAACTCGGAATTCCAAACTGACATCGATAACATTGAAATGTACTTCAACCCAAATTTATAAAATCCTTCCAAATGCCAACCTTCTGTAATAAGTGCTGAAATACTCCCAGCTTATCCAAAATCAGATTCGGACATACGCCAAAGTCCAAAATCATCATACAAACCTGTTGGAATTTTCAAATCCCAATTTCAAGATCGTTTACTCAAAATCAACCTTTAGTCAATTCCTCCAACTTAAAGCTTCTGAAATTAGAGTTGTTTCTCCAAATCAACTCCGAATTTTCCGAATTCCAATTCTGACCACACGTACAAGTCATAATATATGAAGTAAAGCTAATTATGGCCTTAAATCACCGAATGACGTGCTAGAATTCAAAATGACCGGTCGGGTCATTACAAGCCGCATTCATGAAGCCTTTAGATCCCATTGCCTCGCGTTTGCGAAGGCTTAACGCCTAACATGCCCTAGCTCCCCTTCCTCTTCGCGTTGACGTAGGCTAGCCTAGCCTCTGCTCCGTGTTCACGTCTCCTTCATCACGTTCGCGATGGGCAAATTCCAATACCCCCAAAATCATTCTTCGCGGACGTGTGAATCCCTTCGCGTTCGCGAAGAACAAAACCAGGCACCAGCTACCAACAACAGCAAATCTCCCAAACTTGACCCGGAACCACCCCGAAGCACACCCGAAGCCTTCGGGCCCCCATCCAATCACACCAACAAGTCCCAATACCTTATACAAACTTATCCAAAGGCTCGAAACACCATAAATAACATAAAAAGCATGAATCAAAGTTCAAAATTGTTTTTTTAACTTTCAACTTCTAAACTTCGACGAACATGTCCGAATCATATCAAACATTCTGGAATGACGGCAAACTTTACGTAAAAGTTACAAATCACGATACGAACCTATTCCAAGGCTCGAAACCTCAAACGGACATCGATAACACCCAAAATGCACTTCAAATAACACTTTAGAATTTCTTAAACTTTCAATATGCCAACTTTCCATAATATACGTCGAAATGCTCCCGGACCACCCGATACTCAACCCGAGCATACGCCCAAGTACGAAATCATCATACGAACCTATTATATCCTTCAAATCCTGATTCTGAGGTTGTTTACTCAAAAAGCAAACCTTAGTCAACTCTTCCAACTTAAAGCTTCCGAATTGAGAATTTTCCATCTGAATCAACTCTGAACTTCCTGAAATTCGACTCCGACCATGCGTACAAGTCATAAACACATGAATTAAAGATACTCACAGCCCCAAACCACCGAACGACGCACTAGAGCTCAAAACGGCCGGTCGGGTCGTTACACTTGGCATCACAGACTTATTTTACTTCTCTTTTTATATATAAAATAGTTATTGGTTATATACTTCTATATTAGAAAGAAAATACTCCCCAATTTGAATTGGTAGTTTTTTACTTTTTCTTATTTTTAAAATTTATAGATATTTAAATTCAAAAACAATGACCAATAACTATTTTTTAACTAAATAACTAATTATTCCATGCGCCTTTTTTTTCTAGGCTACTACTTAGCTTAATGTGGTACCTTTTTCTTTGGCTTTTAATAATACTAGTGTTAAAACCTGCGCGATGTGAGGATAATTAGACAGAATATTAATCTTATAAAATTATGATATAATATGTCATATTATTTTAATAAATATTAGTTATATTTTATTAATCAATATAGTATGCAAAAATATAATAAAATCTATACAAACTTAAAGGATACACATCATATAGTAACAAATAAATTATTTGATCCTCATTTATTCTTATTGTCAAATTAGCAAGTAGTTAGTACTATACATTTACTAATGTGACTTTTTATTAACTTGTCAATTGGCTTAATATTTTGATACTACTTCTCTATTAATATAATATAGATAAATATTTTATTACTCTTGAAATAATGTTTTTTAACTTATGTTATACTGTTCAAAATTCTTCAACTGTCTAAATTTATTGATAATCTTTTTTGAGTGGTATTTATTTATCTTTTATTTTTTCATCAATTCACAATATAAATATCAAAAAATTATCTTTATCCCCATCTTTTCATACATTCTTTTCTACTGTAATATTTGATTAGTTTTATCATTTTGTGCAATGACCCGACCGGTTGTTTAGCGCATTTGCACTTCGCTCAGTAGTTTGAGGGCATGAGTAGCTCTGCATGATGTATTATGTCTTATGTGAATCATTAATTTTGATTTTTAGATTATTCGGAATCGATTTGGAATAATGAGTTTCATGATTTAAGCTTTACGTTGGAAGAGTTGACCAAGTTTGACTTTTGTGAATTTGAATTTGAAATAGAGTTTTAATATTTTTGTTAGGTCCGGATGGTGATTTTGGACTTGGGCGTATGCCCGAATTTGCATTTGGATATTTCTAGAAGGATTCGGCGCTAAACGACGAAAGATGGAAATGTGAAGGTTTGGAAAGTTCCTAAGTTTGACCGGAAGTTGACTTTGATGATATCAGGTTTGGATTGTGGTTCCGGGAATTGGAATATCTTTGTTATGTCATTTGGGATATGTGTGCAAAATTGGGGTTCATTCCGGGTTGATTTGATATGTTTCGGCGCGAGTTTTGAAAGTTAAAAGTTAAAAGTTCATTCTAGTTCGAATTGAGGTGGATTCATCATTTCGATGTTGTTATGTATGATTTGAGGACTTGATTAGGTCTGTGTTATGTTATAGGACTTGTTGGTATATTCAGACGGGGTCCCGGGGGGCTTGGGTGAGTTTCGAACGAGGTTCAGTCCATTTCGTCGCATGTTGCATTTAGCTAAGGTTGCCGGTTCTGATGTGCCGCATCTGCGGACAATTGGTCGCAGAAGCAATGTCACTGATGTGAGGCCTTCTTTTCAGAAGTGAGGTGAGACCTGGGCAAGGAAGAGCACAGAAGCGAAAGCTGGGGCGCATCTGCGGCCCCATAGAAGCGAGGGTCTTGGGCGTAGGAGCGAGCTTGAGCGCAGACGTGCATTTGGATTTGCACCTGCGGTTGCGCAGAAGTGGATGGAGATCCGTAGGTGCGAGGGTTTAGCTAGCTAGTGGAGTCCACAGAAGCAGAGCTTGTGTCGCAGAAGCGGCTCATGTGTCCGCAAAAGCGGAAATAGCTGGGCAGAAGCCTTTAAATCGAGGGTTTGGTTGTTTTGTTCATATTTTGAGATGTGGGACTCGGATTGAGGCGATTTTGCAAGAAACTTTCATCAAAAGGATTGGGGTAAGTGTTTTACACTCGGTTTTGATTATATTTCGTGATTGTATCTTCATTTTTAGTAATTGGATTATGAGTTTTATTGAGAAAATTTGGGGATTTTAGCCTAAAGCTTCATAGAGTGAGGTTTTGAGTTTTCAATGTCGATACCGAATCGGATTTGAGTGAAACTAGCATGGTTGGACTCGTAATTGAATGGGTTGTCGGATTTTGTAAGTTTCGTCGAGTTCCGAGGCACGGGCCCGGGTTGGGCTTTTGAGTCGATTTTGGGCTTTTGATTAAAGATTCGATCTTTATCGATTGGGTTCGTTTCCTTTGGCGTTAATTGATATATTTGAGTTACTTTTGGCTAGTTTTGAGCTATTCGGAGGTTGGTACACACGAGATGGCATTTTTGGAGCATCCTTGGACTTGCCCAGTATTGAATTTGGCTTGTTTGAGGTAAGTAACACTTCTAAACTTGATGCTGAGGGTATGAAACCCTGAATTACGTGTTATGTGTTTGGTGTTAAGGCGACGCACATGCTAGGTGTCGGGCGTGTGGGCGTGCACCGTGTGAATTATGACTCTGTTATTTCTATGGTATTGTGTAGTTACTTGATCTTATCTGTTACCATAAAATTTCTACGTACAAGAGCTATTGAGTTGTGATCCATGTTAGAAACCATGTCTAGGCTACATGCTTATTCTGTTGGGACCCAGTGAGGTCATTTCTGCTGTTGAGTTACTTGCTTATATTGCAATTTCATACTTAGTCATGTTCATTCACTTCATATCATATCTCAGTCTTTGTTGCTATATATATTGACACACCATATCATCATTTTTGTGGCTAGTTTCATGGCATTGTGAGCCTGAGAAACTGGAGAGATTGATGACCGAGTGAGGCCGAGGGCCTGATTGTGAGTGATATTATGGGATCGGGTTGCACGCCACGACATGTTATATTGATTTATGCCTGGATCTGGCTTATTATGGCGCTTGGACTGAAGGAGCCCCTCCGGAGTCTGTTGTCACGACCCAATTCCATCTTAGGCTGCGATGGCGCCCAACACCATTGTTAGGCAAGCCAACACTAATTAAACTAATGATTTCCCATTTAAATAAATTACTAAGTGGATAACATTTCCTCATTTATTTAAAAGATTTAGAAATTTGCAAAGGTGACATAATTAAACGGGAGCAAACGAGTACAAATCGTAATCATGTAAACAAATCCAAAATCATAAGTCTACTAGTGTGTGTGCCAAGTCCTGGTGTCAAAGTAAGTGGGAAATCCAGTAGAATATACAAAAGAACACTAGCCTACTGTCTGAAATGAAATAGATAGAAAAGAATAAATAAATAAAACATAAGGTAGACTCCAGCTGTTGCAGAACGGCTCAGAAGGCAGCTCACCGTGAAGTCTCGAGATGGGGATCAAATCTGCGCACCTGACTGGTAACCAGATGCACCTGCCTCAGATCCTGTACAATTAAGTACAGAAGTGTAGCGTGAGTACATAAATAATATGTATCCAGTAAGTATCTAGTCTAACCTCAAAGAAGTAGTGACGAGGGGTCGACTTCGACACTTACTAGGGCCAATAACATTATAATATGAAATTCTAATTAAGCATGATATACAACAATAAGATTCAGAACAAGAAATAACTCAACAAGTCTTCAGAAATAATTAAGATCTTGAATCCTTTCCTTCCTTTAAAATGTATGATCACACAAACAATGAATTTATATCGATTATGAAAGGAACTTCCAGTTCTATTATCACACACGAATACCACCGAGGACGTTCGGCCCGATCCAACATAAATATAAATTGTGCACTACCGAGGGTCGAACGGCGCGAATCATAGATGCATCTATTACCCCGCTCGCGGATCATACATGCGACGCAGTCAAATATAAATTTATCAATAAATCATAACCCTTTCTTGATTCTTTTCAAAATAAAGACAATTCGACTTGAAGCTTTTAAATCCTTAAAAATCCTCAACTCAGTTCCATTTGATACAGTTAAAAAATATAATCAAATAACGGTGTCCACTAGCATGGTGTAAACCTAAAACTACTCGGACATAAACATGAATAGTAGCTACATACGGACTCTCATCACTTCGTGCGTACGTATCCCCCACAAATAACAACACATATTAATTAAGTTCACCTATGGGGTAAGTTCCTCTTACAAAGTAAGAAAAGAGACTTACCTCGTCTCAAATCTTACTTCCCAATTCAAGAATGCGCTCAAACCTCCAAATTTTGATGCCAAACGACTCGGAATTAGCCAACCATTATATAAATCGATCAATCTATGCTCAAAAGTTCATATTTCCACTATTAAAGTGATTACCCAACAAAAATTGCAAGATTCCTAAAATTCACCCTCAGGCCCACACGCCCGGATTCCAGAAATATTTGAAGAAAGTTGTTACCCATAACCTTAGGAATATAATATATGATTTTCACTAAGTTTCATAATCATTTTTATGGTAAAATCTCAATTTTATTAAACCCTAGGTTTTGTCATCTCAAACCATGATTTCTACCAAACTTTCATGTGGAAATTTACCCATAATATATGTACTAAACTCATATTCAAAAGAAATTACTTACCTCACAAAGCTAAGTCAAAATCCCCTACTTAGAAGCTCTCAAATTTCCCCAAGAGTATAAGAAAATGTGATAAAAATGGTCCTAACCCTTAATAAATGAGGCTCACTGCCTCCAGCGATTTTCGCATCTACGGTCATAGGGCCGCACCTGCGCCCTCGCTTCAGCGGACAAGGGTCCTCTTTTGCGGAATTCACTGGGCCGGCTCGGATTGCTTCTGCGGACGGGTACCCTCTTCTGCGGAGGATGGACCATATCTACGGAACCCGGGATGCCCTCATTTGGCCGCTTCTGCAAGGATTGGCTCGTACCTGCGAGCTCGCACCTGCGGCTGACCAAGCGCAGGTGCGGTTTTGACAGATCTAGTACATCAACTGTTGCTCCAAATTCTCATCTTGGTTCGAGCCACGTCCGATTGACACTAGGGGCCCCCGGTGCCCAGCCCGAACGTACCAACAAGTTTTGAATCATAAAACGTACTCTCTCAAACTCTCAGAACGCCCGAAACAATTTTACAAACGAAGAATCGCACCCCAAAACCAATTGAATCAAACTTAAGAACTTCAAGTTCTTCAATTTACTTCCAATGAGCTGAAACGTACATAAACTATTGGGAATGACACAAAATTTTATGTGCAAGTCTTACATGACATTATGGAACTATACTTGGTCTCCGAATTTTGTTTGGACCTGATATCACTAAAACCCGCTCCAAACCAAATTTAAAGAACTTTTAAAACCTTCAAGAACCAACTTTCACTACTAGGCACTGAAATGCTCCCCGGATCATCCAAAACCTGATCCGAACATACGCCCAAGTCCAAAATCATTATACGAACCTATTGGAATTGTCAAATCCTAATTCTGAGGTCGTTTACTCAAAAATGTTGACCGAAGTCAAACGTAGCCTTTTAAGCCAACCTTAAGGAACCAAGTATTCTGATTTCAACCCGAACCCTTCCAAATCCAGAACTAACCATCCCCGCAAGTGATGAAATAGTAAATTCATATATGGAAAGTCTTATTTAGGGGTATGGGGTTCTAGAAAGCAAAATGATCGGTCGGGTTGTTACATCTGTACATACCCCCAGTGAGCGCAGTTGATTATACTGAGGGATGGATCTTCCTTGGGCGTGGATCTTGCTCAAAACATTTATATTTGGGGATGGATCCTCCCCAGGCTGTATTGGCCTTATACAGTACAGAGTGACTGAGCGTGTCGAATTATTGAGCATGATGAGTGGAAAGTGTGAGGCAGTGATATTGAGTACTCTTTGAGTGCGAGTACATGAGTTCATCACTGAGATACATTGCATTTGACATGCATACTTGAGATACATACATAGAGATGCATTTCTTTCTGCCACTCCGGTTTTGGTGTCATTCATGATTTCACCTGCATATTGACATGTAGGCATAGAGATGTATTTTTCTCATGCCATTTGATAATGAAACATCTTATCTGTTGTTGAAAAGATTTTGAAAAAAATCACAGTTTTCAAACTTACTCATATATTTGGTGATTTCGGTAAAAGATTTGGGTTTTCACTGATATACTTGAAAAGCAGGCCTATCTTTCTGGAACTGTGAACGAGCTGAGCATTTTATCTCTGAGCTACTTCTCTTATTACTTCCATTATGTTGTTATGAACTATTGTTGGCTATTGGGGTTGGACCCCGACCTGTGTTCCAGCTCGTCACTACTTTCAACCTAAGGTTAGGTTTGTTACTTATTGAGTACATAGGGTCGGTTGTACTCATACTATACTCCTGCACCTTGCATGCAGATGTTGGATGTTTATGTTGATTTGATCGATGGGAGATGTATTTGAACACGTACCTATGTTTCGGTTGTAGCTGCCTCTTGTTCATGGTAGCCTTAGATTTATAAAAATTTGTTTATGTACATTTCGAACAGATGATGTATTTATTTATTTAATAGCAGCTTTGTAAATTCTAATCTTAGAAGCTCATGATTTATACTTCCAGTCCTTGGGAATTTTTGTATAAAGGCAGATTTATTATCATTCCTTTCTTGAAAAATCTCATTAATTTGGATAGTTGTTAATTGGCTTACCTGACGGGTTGGGTTAGGTGTCATCACGACTAGGTGGATTTTAGGTCGTGACATTTTGTACTTTACTGAAAATTTAAATAATAATATTTTTGTTACTAAATTATAACTTTGAATTCATCAAAAGTATAAAGAGATAAGCATTTTATTAGTTTTATAAAGAAAACTACCAATATTTTAATAATTATTAATTTGTGTTATATACATAATATGCTTATCTAATATATAATATCCTAATAGTATCTTTATATTTTTTATTATGAAATTATGAGTTCTATTTATTAATTAAATTTTCTAGATGAAAACTTTAATTAGTATATACATTTTACGCTATTGCTTGAATATATTTTGTTTGGTATTCTTCCTTTATAGCTATTTATTTATTATGATTTTAGTTATGTGTATATGTACGACTTTTCTCATCATAATTCTAATTATAAGTGTTATATTTTTATATTTTCCCACAAATTTATATTTTTTTCCTTGCTTATTTAATTACATTATTCATTACTTAATATTTTTAAATTGTCATATGATTTATTAAAAAACTACCAGTTTAATATAGTAAATTTGTAACGATCCGGCCTGTCGTTTTGAGTATATTAGCTCTGATCCCCTGTTTACTGCTTTTCCCGTATCTTTTTCTGCTTATGTGACTTGCCGGGAGGTTTTTTGTTGTGATTTCGGAGTGAATTTGGACACTTAGTCCCTAAAACGAAAGCTTAAGTCTTAGAATTTTTTACCGTAGTTAGAACTGTGTGAAGACGACTCCGGAATGGAGTTTCGTTGATTCTGTTAGCTCCGTTGGGTGATTTTGAACTTAGGGAGCGTGTCCGAAATGTGAATTTGAGGTCTATAGCTAAATTAGGCTTCAAATGACGAAAGTTAATTTTTTGGGAAGTTTGACCGGTAGTGGACTTTTTGATATCGGGGTCGAATTCCGATTCCTGAAGTTGGAATAGGTCCGTAATGTCGAATATGACTTGTGTGCAACATTTGAGGCCAATCGGACGTGGTTTGACAGGTTTCGGCATCGGTTGTAGAAGTTTGAAGTTTTAAAGTTTATTAAGTTTGAATCGGAGGGTGATTCATGTTTTTAGCGTTGTTTGATGTGATTTGAGAGCTCGACTAAGTTCGTATGGTGTTTTAGGACCTGTTGGTATGTTTGGTTGAGGTCCCGGGTACCTCGGGTGAGTTTCGAATGCTTAACGGATCGGAATTTGGACTTGTGTAATTGCTGAAGCTTTCAAGCTTCTGCTGTAATCGCATTTGCGGTAGGGTGGCCGCAGGTACGAACTCGCACGTGCGGAAGGGAGCTCGCATATGCGGCCCTGGTCTGCGTAACCAGTGATCGCAGGTGCGACAAAAGGGGCGCAGAAGCGGAGCCGCTCCTCGCTCCTGCGGGGGAGTGATCGCAGAAACGGGAGCCGAGTGGGTGAGGACTTCGCAGAAGCGGACCTTTGTCTGCAGGTGCAAGCCTAGGCTCTGCAGGTGCGGAAATGCCTGGGCAGAACCTACTTAAGCGAGGCTTCGAGAATTTTGGCCATTTTTACCAAAACT
Source organism: Nicotiana otophora (assembly GCA_000715115.1). NCBI lineage: Eukaryota > Viridiplantae > Streptophyta > Magnoliopsida > Solanales > Solanaceae > Nicotiana > Nicotiana otophora. Next base: position 66,633 of record AWOL01S0003767.1, read on the forward strand.
TGAGATAGGGAGCTCGGATTTGAACGGGATTTTGAGGGATTTTCAGAGACATCGATTGAGTAATGATTCTTCACTTGTTTTTGGTTAATTCCACTAATCTATCATTAATTCCATCCTTTAATTTTGGATTTGGGTTGAAACAAATTGGGGAAAATGGAAAGAAGTCCTTCAACTAAGATTTTGGGTTTTGATTGAGATTTTGACATCAAATTTGGATACTTTTGGTACGAGTGAACTCGTGGTTAATTGGGTATTCGTATTTTATGACTTTTACTCGATTCCGAGACGTGGGCCCGGGTCAACTTGTTTTTGCGAGTTTTTTAATTTCTTTCTTTAGCTTTGATTTCATCAATTAGAGTAATTTTTTATAGTTGTATTTATTGTATGAAATTGATTTTGGTTAGATTTGGTCCATTCGGAGTTGGATATTCGTGGACAAGGCATTGTTAAGTGGTAAGTGACTTGCCTAACCTTGTGTGGGAGATATTTCCTTAGGATTCGGTACTGTTGTGATATGTGAGCGCCGTGTACGTGAGGTGACGAGTACGTACACGGGCTATTTGTTGTAAAACCAGATTTTTCGTTGAGTAGTGATCTGTTATTCATTTTAATTGAGTTGTACCAGCATGTGTAGTTACCCTGTTTAGTCTAATATCCCATGTCTACGTGCTTTAAGTGCTTATTTGAACTCTGTGCAGCATGCCTAATTGATTTCCTATTTTCCCTTGATATTTATCAGTCTTAACTGTAGAATTCTTGTTGTTAACTGTTGTATTTATTGGTTTGAGCTGTGTGTTTACTTTTGAGACTACGAGGCGGTTCCTCGGGAGTTCTCTCTGCATATTTACTTTTGAGACTACGAGGCGGTTCTTCGAGAGTTCTCCCTGCACATTTACTTTTGATACTACGAGGCGGTTCCTCGGGAGTTCTCCCTGCACATTTACTTTTGAGACTACGAGGCGGTTCCTCTAGAGTTCTCTCTGTATATTTACTTTTGGGACTACGAGACGGTATCTCGGGAGCGCCCCTGTTGTTATAACATTGTGCGGTGTTGTTATTGCTTTGTGAATACTTGTTGTTGTCTTCTCTATTTTACTTTTTTATTATTATAGTATCTGTCTTATTATTATATCCCAGTAGGGCCCGGACCTGACCTCGTCACTACTCTACCGAGGTTAGGCTTGACACTTACTGGGTACCGTTGTGGTGTACTCATGCTACTCTTCTGCACATGTTTTGTGTGCAGATCCATGTACTTCTTATCAGCCCCGCTACTAGCTGAGAGTGCTTGCTGCTGTACGGAGATTTCAAGGTATATCTGCTGCATCTGTAGACCTCGGAGTCCCCTTTCATTCCCTCCTATGTCATTTACCTTCCTTACTTCTTTATTTAGACTCTGGTGTATAGAGATACTAGTTTCCTCCTGTAACTTGTGACTTATGATGTTCCGAATTTTGGTAATACTATGTATTATTAGAGTGTTGGTTATTGTAAATGCCGAGCGGCATTGTTATCAGTTATTTAGTTATCTGTTACAATTAGTTGTTAAGTTTTGTTTCCATTTTTATTATTTCCGCATCTTTGTTAGGCTTGCCTAGTCGTAGAGACTAGGTGGCGTCACGACATCTTACGGAGGGAGAATTGGGTCGTGACAACAATAAATATAATTCTGTATTACTCTTGAAATTTAACTTGACTTTATCATGTATGACTTTCTCATAATTATTTTGATATTTAAATTTATCAATAATATTTTTGAGTATTATTAATTTATTATCAAATAAATTTAATGTGAGGAAAGAATCACATTCTATCTATTATCCTCTTTATACATTAACTTTTGTTCTACGATATTTTGATTTTTTCATTATCTTTATATATAATACGAATAATATTGTATTAGTTTCTATATGGATGGTATTGAATTAGTTCAAAGGTTAAATAGAGAAGTTCTTTTAATATATGTCATAAATCTTAGACTTTTCTTTTAAGCAAATATACCACTAGGTAGGCTTTCTAGTGGCCATTATATTATATATTGAATAAAAATAAATATCCATACTATTACAAAAAATTTGACTAAAATGAAAACAAAAATAAACTAGGATGAAGCAATTGAAATGATAAATGCAATTTATTTTAGAAGATGTTCCTGTAAATTCCCCACATAGGATGGTGCGTGTATCCACCATCCATGTGCAAAACCTTAGTGTAGCACCGTTATATCTCTCACCAAGCGCCAAGTTTTACTTTCCAAAGGAAATGGCAGAAGTGAATGTCCAAACCACACCACGTTCAGTGATAGTTGACAAACACAGATCGATCTCTAATTGCATTCCATTGTATTTGGTGATGATGTATCCATAGCAGAGTTGCATTGGCAGTAGGCATTCAAGATTGATTTCAATTTGTTTAAAATCAATTGTTGTGCATACGCAAGTATAGCAAAACAATTCAGTTCTGTAACGTATTGCCGCTAGACCTTTTTATCATTATCTTACCATATGATGATGCACCAATCCCAAAATGAGAATTTCTTAATGCTAATACCACTGAGTAAGGACTCATCTCCATGCTGTAAGTATAACGTCCAAAAGAATTTAGCACAATCAGTTCAACCAATTGAAGGCTGGCATTATTGAAGACTGTGTGGTAGAACTTTGATAGCTCCTCGGGACGTTGAAGTAGCATGATGAAATGAGAAACACAAATGTATTTGTAGAAACTAGTAAGCTGTTTTTCCGTAGTGTAATTCGCATCCTTGCGTAAAGTGGCAGCTTCTTGATCATTTTGCCAGGTTAATACCAGTGTACTGTATCTTGTTCCTCAAGATTAAAAACCTGCTGATAACACTCGATAGCAAGCTGATAAAAGACATATATTAATTGATGGTAGAAACATTTTTCTAGCATCATTCATCATTATCAACTGCATTAGTAGCATCAATGTCATCATTCCCTGAAGTGTGTATGTAAAATTGCCAATAGCACTGAAGATTGCTCTAACATCAGCATTAAAACGCATTGTAGATAATGAGTTCATTGCATTGTTGGATCCCAGATTATGTGTCTATTGAACTAGGTTTGGATTCATACCTGGAGTATTTGTACCAAAAAGGTGTAGTATGTGGTTGAAACTGTTTTTTCTTCCTAGAAAAGCATTCTAGTACATGTTCCTTAGCATCTTAGAGCATATAGCCTTAGTCTAAAACGAGTTAAACCACTTGCATGTCCTATCTGTAACATTTCTCAGCAGGACACGACCAGAATGAGAATGATAGCATGGTGATACCACTGGTAGATGTCTTACTAAAACATAGCAACAGATGGTTTTACTAAGATCTTCAGCTGTCATTTTGTTAAGATAGAAAGTCATTAGTCTGTTGATTTTCTCTTTGCCATCCTAACCCTGAGATTTGGAAGTTGGAATTTGTCCATGTTGATCAGTCTCCTTCCTGCAGTAGGCAATTCACAGAACTTGTCGCATTGAGTAGTACCTGCAAAAGAGAACACTAAGTTAGCTATAAAACCTACTACTGTGTTTCCCTCTCTAAAAATATATTGGAAGATCACATTGAAATGATCTCTTATCCCCTTAATCTTTTGCACTTCTCCCCCTATGCACCATGGTGTATCTCATTCCCCTTCAATGACCTTCTCCAAAACTAAAGAATCAGTCTCCAAAATGAGTAGATGGAGGTTTTGTCCAACACAGTATTCTAGTCCTGCCAGTATTGCCTTTGCCTCAACTACAACATTGGTAGTTACCCCTATGTCCTCTGCTCTTGCATGTATCAAATCACCTGCATTATCTCTAACACAAAAACCAAGTGAACTATGTCCAGGATTCCCCTTTGAGGCTCCATTAGTGTTACATTTATACCACCCTTCATGAGGAACCTGCCAAGTGACTTTTGTAGTGATAATAATCGGTTTGTATCTTTCAAAGAAGTGAATCATATCAGGCCACATCACATGTATGTTGTGTATCCATGAGTACCTAACCCTTGCCAAGAAGTGAAGAGTCTTGTTAACTTCATGAATGACTCTAGAATTAGAAATGGGTCCTCCATTTTTTCCAGTATTTCTCTTCTTCCATAATTTCCAATTGATGATAGCTGGAGCTGCTAGAAACATAGGTTTTAATTTTGGACAACACTCAGCATTCCACCAAGCTCGTATAACATGTTTAACCTGTACCATTGTAGTTGTAATAACTGCAGCCCCCATGAATGTCTTCCAGACTTTGTCAGCGGTAGAGCTAGTTAGGAAAATCTGTTCAAGTGTCTCCTCCTGTGGGCTTTGGCACCACCAGCATCTAGAAACATGTGTATATCCTTGCCTTCTCCATAGGTTATCTGTAGGTAACTTATGTCTCTATAAACTCCACAAGAAAAATGATACTTTAAGTGGCAATACTTTAATCCACATGTATTTGAACTCTTGGTTGAAGTTGCACCTCTACCTAAGGATCTGCCAGGCACTACTGACATTGAACTTTTCTGATGGAGTTGGCATCTATGTGGAGTGTCCCATGAATCCTTAGTGTCTTCATAGTTGACATTTAGTATGATTTGTGCTACAATGTCTTCAGGTATACTTTGATTAATGAGTTGTTCATTTTATGCTCCTAACTGCCATAGTTCTGAAACCTCTTGCATTTCTTCATTTACTTGAAATTCCTGAGATACAACAAGATATAATGCACCCAATCCTGTAAAATTTTCATGCCAATCATATTTGTTGTTCCACTCTTCAATTCCTAAAGAATCTCATATTCTATTTCTTCCCTAACATTCAACATTTTTCTCCACACATGAGAACCATCTCTAAATCGTACAACAGTAGGTAATTCGTTTTTGCAGTACTTGTTCCACATGAAATTAGACCACAAAGTTTTTGTTGTCCTAAATCTCCCCCATAATTTGGCAAATAGTGCCCTTGAAACATCATATAATGATCTGAAATCTAGTCCTCCCTCCTCTTTAGGAAGACAGAACTTGTGCCATGAAGACCAATGTCTACTCCTACCTTCTTCTTTTGTGCTCCAGAAGAACCTTGCAAAGATTTTATGTAGGTGGTCGATTGTGTTTTTTTTGGGGGG
>AWOL01S0003767.1:81437-102153 GCA_000715115.1 Nicotiana otophora
TCAAATAAATATCTTTCAAATACAATTCTTTCATATAATACTTTCTAAATAAAAATCCTTCCAAATAAATATTTTGAATGTAATTTTAAAATAAAAAGTCACCATGTGACACCTCATTTCATAATCATAAAAATACGGGTCTCAACCCATTTTTATATTTTTCGTAAATACGGGTCTCAGTCCATTTTTCATATCTCCATGGCACTTCGTGCACATAATTAAATCATCATATTTTTCCGGCACCTCGTGCCCTCATTTCATATCACAACTGCACGGACAATTCACGTGCCAAGTATCATTATCATTTAATCACAGCACTTTGTGCCCTCATTTCATACCATAACTGCACGGACAATTAACGTGCCAATATCCTCATTATTTACTCACGGCACCTCGTGCCCACATTTCATTTTATAATCTGCATGGCAATAGCCACATGCTCCCAATTTCAACATAAATCAGATTGTTATCAATTTACTAACAACAAGACAAATTGCACAAGGTATAAAAATAAACACAAAAAAATCACATGAAAATCATCAACACCACATCATCACATATAGTCCCTCACAATAGCCGCCATTATCTCTCATATAGCCACCCTTATCACTCCTATAATAGCCTCCTTTATCCCTCTGCCCTAACAATATCAACTCCCCCGGTCAAACTTCCCAAAAAGTCAACTCGCGGTTGATTCTACGTCACCAAAATTTAGCATGGGTCCGACAACACTATCTCAGTTTGAGATTATTTCTCCTCATTTATAAACTTTAAAGCCAACTTCTTACACTCCAATTAATTTCAAAAGGCCATCTTATCACATCAACGCACGGTATTAGTTTTAACAAGCTATAGCAACTCATTCCTATGCACATATCAACGTATGCCCATAATCACATCTCTGGTCATAATAGTTGTTTATAATGAATTCCAGCATCCTCAATTAATCTCATATTAACTAAAATCTCATTTTACATTTTCGCAACACTGACAGCAACATGCGAGGCATGAAGACCTAATAATTATTTATCTGAATCAGCGAGTCGCATTTAATACTACCTGGGCACTCACCTTATAGGCTAAAACACAATGTTTACAGCACGAATATAGATAAATATTCACAAAAATATATAAAAGAATTATCAAATAAGCCTAACAGGCATGGATCCCCATTAATACTATAGTTCAAATTTAATTTCGCAAAGGGAGAATTTAAACTCATAAATTTTTCACCACAAGGACCTCGTCCTTATATAACTTCCATCGCGGCTTACAGCCCAGTTTAAATATTTCACATCATATAAAAATGCGAGGATCTCGTCCTCAACTCCGAATCACAAGTATTTTGTACATTGTGCCAACTGAAATTTTAAATTTCCTTTCTTTCTTCTTTTCAATAAATGTCGTAAACAATTTTCTCAACACATAATGAACCCCTCATTCCAATAGGGTATAAAATTCATAAAATTGAAATCAGTTATTCCGAAATCANTTTTGTACATTGTGCCAACTGAAATTTTAAATTTCCTTTCTTTCTTCTTTTCAATAAATGTCGTAAACAATTTTCTCAACACATAATGAACCCCTCATTCCAATAGGGTATAAAATTCATAAAATTGAAATCAATTATTCCGAAATCACATCACACCCCACTGTAGTGAGTAATAAAAATCACTTTTGGACTTATACCCCTCAATGGTGTACAAAAATAAAAATGATAGACACGGGCTAACATCATCAAATCTCCCAACAGGGATAAATATATAAGTGGGTCACAAAGTTACGAAACTCTCCCATAAGCAGAGCATAATAGGAGGACTCGCCTAAATATTCAGAACCGAATCCAATTAAGGAAAAATATTCTTTTATAACATATCAGGATCATACCTGTAACGACACCATCTGGTGTAGTGGCTTCAGCCACACCATAGCAAATATATCAACGGGCTGGGCCTCCCCCTCTAGGGTGCCCTTTACCCGCCTGTCCTCCACCTCTAACTGTTTGTGCACGTGGAGTATTAATTGGAATAAAGCTTGTAGCTTGAGTGGTCTGATGAAATCCACCCCTCTAAAGTATGGGACAATTTCTCTTGATGTGTCTAGTATCACCACACTCATAACAACCCCTCTGCGGGTTCGGCTGCTCACACTGAGTCTGTGCCAGATAACTGGAATACCCATTATAGGAACCCCATGTCGGTGGTGCATTAAAAGAACTTATTGGAACATCCCGAGTATTCTGAAATTATTTCCATGACCCCGTTGATACAGAAATGTAGAATTATTAAAGATGCATAAATACCGCAAGTCCCAGCATCATCCCATACAAATCTCAGCTCTTAATCATATACAAGTTTTGTAGAACCTTTCAATACCACATAAATACATCTCAGGCCAAAACTCATATAACACATGACCCCGCAATTTGATCATTGATAGTGGACTCCCTTCACTTGGCTCGAAGCCATAGGACACAGTCCGATGATCCATAATACTAACCTTCACCACTCATACGACACCAGTCATAAGACAGCTCAAGTCATTTATTTAGCGCATGTCATCCTCGTGATAGTTAAACTCGCTTCCTCCAGTGCTTTGACAGCTAGTATGTACCCTTCATTTAAATAGAAATCTCATACGAACCACATAGTCTCTAATACCACCAACTATCTTCAGATCTACATCCACCTCGTGCCCCTACCAAGATTGTGACGATCAGGCAGCTAATTAAACATTCTTAAGACCGTACTTATAAATGAGATGTCAGAACCTTCTACACCCCCACGTGCACAACTGAATGATCTTTCCATACTTCCACATCCTCGATCTAGATGACACGCGGTAACAATAGTTGAGCAATATTGGCTCCCTTATAACCCCTTTGTAGTATCACGAACCATTGACGCATAGTTGATACCGAGTGCGCAATTTCATGCATGAGTGGATGCAAAAGAACATAAGATATATGCTTCAAGCTAAATAAATACCGCATGATAAGGAATGAAAGAAGTGAATTTTTTTTTCCGACTAGCTCTGTAGCCTCTCGAAGATAAGTACAGACGTTTCCATACCGATCCTTAAGACTCTACTAAACTCGTTCGTGACTCATAGATCCTATGAACCTAGAGCTCGGATACCAACTTATCATGACCCAAATTCCCACCACAGGCGTCGTGATGGCACTTAGTCTCTAAGACTAAGTAAGCCGATTTTAATTACAATTCAAGTCATTTTTTTAAAATAACAAATAGAAACTAACAGCGAAAATAATTTCAAATATAACAACCTCTCAAGACTGGTAGTACTAAGTCACGAACTCTAACTGAATATATGAAATGATCTCAAGGATCGAATACTCAATACTAGTTGAATAATAAATAACAGTACAATAAAATGGAAAGATTCCAAGGAACTGCGATGACCAAACAGCTCTACCTTGAATCCTTGCGATACCACTCTAACTTTGTCCAAGTCTGATATCTTCAATACCCGGCTCTGCAAAAGAATGTGCAGAAGTGTAGTATGAGTACACCACGATCGGTACCCAGTAAGTATCAAGACTAATCTCGGTGGAGTAGAGATGAGGTACAGTCAAGACACTTACTAGTTTAATAACCTGGACAATATAATATACAAAATAATAGAAACAAATAACAATAAGGGCAACATAAAACAACCATTGATATACACAGCAAGACAACAAAATACCATTAATATCGCTCAACAAATAATAAATAGAAGTACACCCAATTAAATCATATTCTTCAAATAAATGTCTTTAACATATAATTCTTCGAAATAACTTTCTTTCAAATATAATTCTCTGAAATAATTATCTTTCAAATATAATTCTTTCAATAAATCTCTTCAAATATAATTTCCTCAAATAAATATCTTTCAAATACAATTCGTTTATATAATACTTTCTAAATAAAAATCCTTCCAAATAAATATTTTTAATGTAATTCTTCAATTAAAAAGTCACCATGTGACACCTCATTTCATAATCATAAAAATACGGGTCTCAACCCATTTTTATATTTTTCGTAAATACGGGTCTCAGCCCATTTTTCATATCTCCATGGCACTTCGTTCCCATAATTAAATCATCATATTTTTCCGATATCTCGTGCCCTCATTTCATATTACAACTGCACGGACAATTCACTTGCCAAGTATCATTATCATTTAATCACAGCACCTCGTGCCCTCATTTCATACCATAACTGCACGGGCAATTCACGTGCCAATATCCTCATTATTTACTCACGGCACCTTGTACCCACATTTTATTTTATAATCCACCTGGCAATAGCCACAGGCTTCCAATTTCAACATAAATCAAATTGTTATCAATTTACCAACAACAAGACAAATTGCACAAGGTATAAAAATAAACACAAGAAAATCACATAAAAATTATCAACACCACATCATCACATATCGTCCCTGACAATAGCCACCATTATCTCTCCTATAGCCACCCTTATCACTCCTATAATAGCCTCCCTTATCCCTCCGCCCTGACAATATCAATAGCCACCCTTATCGCTCATATTGCCACCCTTATCCATCCTATAGCCACCCTTATTGCTCCGCCCAGATAATATTCCAACAAACACAACAACAGTAAAATGTTACCCTTATACCCACATAATATCAACGGCGAAATGCCACCCTTATATCCTCAAAATAATAACTTACACAACACAACAATTTATACGGAAAATTATCACGGCAACATAACAAAATCAATTCATATCACAATTTGCCCAATGGCCACAAACAATTCTAAAGATACAACCAAATCAATTAATTTCACAACAAATAGCCTAAGGCTCCACACAATGTATATAAAACCTCACAAACAATCAACAGAGATAGAAAATAATCAGCAAAGGGAAACACATTCATTAGTCCAAATTTAGATAACTATATTAAACTTGCATAGGAAACATTCATAATGAAATTAAATTCCAAGAAATATCAAACCAGAAATACTCACGAAATTACATACATTTTCAAGTAACAATCACATCTTGTCATATAAAAACAAATTCAACAACAAGGATTTAGGCATGGCAATTAGATGATTTAATAAATGCCAACAATTATCCAATTTACTACACAATAATGCCTAAGACTTTAATCCAACAAAATTTGCACATATAAGCCCGAGTACGTACTCGTCACCTCGCGTACACGGCTTTTCACATTTCACAAATAGCACATAAGACTCGATGCCTAAGGGGTAATTCTCCCACTCGAGGTTAAGCAAGACACTTACCTTTTTGAAGTTATGCTGATATTCCAAAATTGCCTTCTTGCTTGAATTGACCTCTGGACCGCTCGAATCTAGTCATAATTATTCGATACAATCAACAAAAATTATAGAATCAATTCCATAATAAAATACTATATTTTTCAATAAAAATTCGAAATTAACTCAAAAATTTGCCCGTGGGGCCCACGTCTCGGAATCTGGCGAAAGTTATGAAATTCGACAACCCATTCAATTACGAGTCAACCCATACCAATTTTATCAAATTCTGATAACAACTCGATCTCCAAATCTTAAATTTTTGTTTTTGAAAGGTTTTACAAATATCTTGATTTTTCTTCCATAATTCATGGATTCATGATGTAAATGAGTATGGAATCATAAAATAAAATCAATATAGGATAAGGAACACTTACCCCAATATTTTCCCGTAAAAATTGCCCAAACATTGCCCAAGAACCGTGCTCCAAAAATCCAAAACGAAATGAAGGAAATGACCAGTTTTGGTCCTTAAGTTTCTGCCCATCCGTCACTAAAAGTCCATTTTCCGTCACTAATAGTTCACACCAGAATTTGCTTGCACCACCCTTCATTCAATCGATCATAACTTTATGTACAAAATGTCCAAATTATGAATGGTTTAACTTTATGGAAACTAGAATCAAAGGACTATAACTTTCATGTTTTGATAATTTTCTGATTCCTTATGAATTGCGAGATATAAGTTTCCAAAGTCGGCTCCACGCATCAGAAATTTCTGGCAAAACTGACCTACCAGCCTTCATTCAATCCACCATAACTTTCTGTACAAATGTCCAAATGATAAATGGTTTAATATTATGGAAACTAGAATCAAAGGGTTACAATTTTAATATTTTGATAATATTCAGATTCCTTATAGATTTCGAGATATAATCTTCCAAAGTCATCTCTGTGATTGTACCAGTTGCTGTCCAAAACCAGCTTCTGCAGCAGAAACATTCCAGTAGCTCCTCTTGTCCGAAATCCATTCCGTTAACCTTTTGAAATTCACCCGAGGCCCTCGGGACCTTAACCAAATATACCAACATATCCCAAAATACACTACGAACTTAGTTGAGGCTTCAAACCATGCCAAATAATGCCGAAATTACGAATCGTGCATCGAAGCGAATTATAAGTTTTCAAATCTTCCAACTTCTATATTTTGCACCGAAACATATCAAATCAATTGTGATTGACCTCAAATTTTGCACACAAGTCATAAATGATATGATAGATCTATGAAAATTTTCAGAACTGGATTCTGACTCCGATATCAAAAAGTCAACTACCCGGTCAAACTTCCCAAAAATTCAACTTTCGCCATTTCAAGCACAATTTCACTACGGACTTCCAAAAAAATTTCCGGACACGCTCCTAAGTCCAAAATCAACATACGGAGCTATTGGAATCATAAAAACTCCATTTCGGCGTCATTTACACATAATTCACCATCCGATCAATTATTTCAACTTAAGCTTCCAAAACAATAATTGTTCTTTCAATTAAATCCTGAATCACCCGAAAACCAAACTTGACCAACCTCGCAAGTCATATACATATTTCAAAGCTGCTCGAGTCTTTAAGCCACCGAACGGAACGTAAATTCTTAAAACGATAAGTCGGGTCGTTACAAGAAAATTCCAAAAGTCTTTCACTAACATTGTGCTAATTCAAAATAATTTCCGAACAAATAAATGACTTATAACCTATCAATTCATCAAAAATAATATCATGTGTATTCGGGCTCCGAGCATTAACACGCACGATTTATGCTGAGGTCGTATGACTCGATCCAACATATTGTGTACACTGCCGAGGGTCGAGCAGCACGAACCATAGATGCATCTATTATACTACCGAGGCGTTCGGCCCACTCCACAAGAAGAGGGATTACTTTATGAATATCCAATTTTTAAAATCTATTATAAGGCTAATGCACAAAGAAACACAATTTCTGTTAATGGCCAAGAAACCCTCCCAAAACTCAAGTAAGTGGAATTCGGCCTCTACAATTCCTTTACCAAGTTTCATTATAATTTAGGCACCTGAATTAACAAGTAAGGTGCAAACTTTACAAGTATTTGATGATTTAGGTCCTAAACTACCTGGACTTAAGCATAATTAGTATCTACGCACGGACTCCCGTTACCTTCCCCCACAATTAGAATCAAATAACAATTTAAGTCACATATGGGGTAAATTTCCTCTTACAAGGTTAGGCAAGAGACTTACCTCGTCTCAAAGCTCACTTTCCGGCCACAATTTCACTCTAAGGACCCAACTCGGTGTCGAACAATCCGAAGCTAGCCAAATGTTATATAAAATAATCAATATATGCTCAAAAGTTAATAAGTTATCTATTGGGGTAATTAACCAACCCAAATTGGAACCCAAATATAGATTTTGTTACTCATAACCTCACGAACTCAAATATATAACCTCACAAACTCAAATATATAATTTTCACCCAATTCCATAATCATTTTCGTGGGAAAATCCCATTTTTATCAAACCCTAGGTTTTTCAACTAAACCCATAATTTTCACAATTTTACATGTTAAACTTTACCCATAATCTATGTATTTAACTTACATTGGGTAGGAATTACTTACCTTCAATAGCTAGGTGGAAAACCCCTATCTAAGAAGCTCCAAAATCGCCCAAGAAGTGAAATAAATGAACCAAACTGTCCTAGGTCCAGTTTTAAAAACGTTTCTGCCCAGTGGTCCTTAATCGCGATCACAGCCAAGCTCACGTGATCGCAAAGGCTAAACTGAAGAACCTGGGAAAAAGGCACTACGTGAAAGCGAGACGGCACTCGCGAACTCGGTGCACTGGGCTTCCTACTCCTCGCGAACGTGTAAGGCAACTGGGTTGCCTAGGCCCAGGATTCTACGCGAACGCAATCAGCCAAACGCGAAGGCCAAGGGTTCCAAGCCTCCGCGAACGCGGCCTTATATTCACGAAACTGAAGGACCCAAGGAAAACGGCACTACGCGAACGCGAGAGGGCACTCGTGAACGTGGTGCACTGGGCTGCCTACTCCTCGCGAACGCGAGGCCCAACTCACGAACGTATAAAGAAACTAGGTTGCCCAGGCCCAGGCTTCTACGCAAACGCGACCATCCAAACGCGAACGCGAAGGACAAGGGTTCCAAGCCTCCGCGAACGCGGCCCTATATTCGCGAACGCGAAGAGAAAAAGCGCCCAGTCTCCAAATCCTTCATCGCGAACATGAGGGTCCTTCCGGGTTCGCGAAGAAGGAAACTAGAACCAGCACCCAGCAGTTGTGGACTTAGCTCCAGGCAGTCCGAAACGTACCCGAGCCCCCAGAGACCCCATCCAACTGCACCAACAAGTCCATAAACTTAATACGGCCTGCTCGAACTCTCGAAATGCATTAAACAACATCGAAACTGAGAATCGCACCCCAAAACCAAATTGAATCAAATTATGCACTTTAAGTTTTCAATACCAAATTTTGCGTGCAAGTCTTAAATCACCATACGGTGCTATTCCGAGGCTCGGAATCCCAAACGGAACTCGATAACAACAAAACCTGCTTCTAACCAAATTTTAAGAACATTAAAACCTTCAATGCACCAACTTTGAACTTTAGGCACTGAAACGCTCCTGGGTCATCCAAAATCCGATCCGAACACATGCCCAAGTCCAAAATCATCATACGAAACTATTAGGACCATCAAATCCTGGTTTCGAGGTTGTTTACTACAAATGTTGACCCAAGTCAAACTTCACTCATTAAAGCCAATATTAAGGAACTAAGTGTTCCGATTTCAACCCGAACCCTTCCAACCCGAACTAATCATCCCCGCAAGTTATGAAATAGTAAAAGCACATATGGGGAGTCTTATGTAGGGGAACGGGGTTCTAGAAAGCAAAATGACTGGTCGGGTCATTATATTCTCCACCTCTTAAACAAATATCCGCCATCGAACTGGTCTAGAACCATACCTGGAGTGATGAATAAGTGTGGATATTTGCTCTGCATGTCCTCCTCGGTCTCCCAAGTCGCCTCCTCGACTGGTTGACCCCTCCACTAAACATTTACCGTAGCAATCCTCTTGGACCTCAACTGGAAAACTTGCCTGTCAACAATGGCAATTGGCTCTTCCTCATAACCCATGCTCTCATCTAGCAGAATCATACTATAGTCTAACACATGCGACATGTTGGCGTGATACCTCCGGAGCATAGACACGTGGAAAACTAGATGAAATCCCGATAGACTAGGAGGCAAAGCAAGCTCATAAGCAACCTCCCCACCTCGTCTCAACACCTCAAATGGCCCTATAAACCTTGGGCTCAACTTTCCCTTCTTCCCAAACATCATGATCACATTCATCGGCGAGACTTTCAAGAGAACCTTCTCGCCCACTATAAATGATAAATCACGAGCCTTCTAATCCGCGTAACTCTTCTGTCTGGACAGTGCTGTGCAAAGTCACTCCTGAATCAACTTCACCTTTTCCAAGACATCCTTCCCCAAATCAGTACCATATAACATAGCCTCGTCGAGCTCAAACCATTCGATGGGCGAACGACATCGCCGACCATATAAAGCCTCAAATGGAGCCATCTCGATGCTGGATTGATAACTGTTATTGAAAGCAAACTCGGCCAACGGCAAGAATCGATCCCACTGCCCTCTGAAGTCAATCACACATGCTTCAAGCATATCCTCCAAGATCTGAACTGTCCACTCTGACTGCCCGTCGGTCTGCGGATAAAAGGTTATGCTGAGATCTACCCAGGTCACCAACTCACTCTGTACCTCTGTCCAGAAATGCAAAGTAAACTAAGGACATCTATCTGTTATGATGGAAACAGGCGCACCATGCAACCGAGCAATATCCTGAATGTAAATTTAGGCCAATCTCTCTAAAGAATACGTAGTTACCACCAGAATGAAGTGTGCCGACTTGGTCAACCTATCGACAATGACCCAAACTGCATCAAACTTCCTCAAGGTTCGTGGCAACCCAACTACAAAGTCTATAGTAATGCGCTCCAATTTTCACTCAGGTATAACCATCTGCTGGAGTAGGCCACATGAAAACCAATAATATCTAAGTACAACTTGGATCTGGAGTCACAAGTTCACGAGCTTCTAGAATCTCTACAAAATAGGGTTTGAAATAAATACAACTATCACGAATGAAAAGAACATTAAATAGGGGAAATGGAAGGGGACTTCAAGGTCTGCGGACGTCAGCTAATCTATCTCGAGTTTCCAAATGTGAATTTGAGCTGATACACCTCACGGACAGTTGGGACGAGTACCAAAATCTACACAAGAAGTGCAGAGTGTAGTATGAGTACAACCGACCCAATGTACTTCGTAAGTGTCGAGCTTAACCTTGACGAGGTAGTGACGAGGCTATGACAGGACACCCACGTAATTAAACCTGTACAGATGGAAATATACGTACAAACTAATAGCAGATAAAGAATTAACAAGTACAATTGGGAGGGGATATGCGAAAGGGGTACAAGATACGGTAACTACAGCAGGGAATAATAACAAGAATCAGTCAATAAACCTTCAATCAACAAAATGAACTAGCATAATGAATAAAACTACATGGCATCACCCTTCGTGCTTTTACTCTCAGCCTCACTAGGAAATAGTAATAACGGCACGCCATCATCCTTGGTGCTTTTACTCTCAATCTCACCATAAAATGATAAATATAACACGGCATTACACTTCGTGCTTTTACCCTCAATTTCATCATGAATCAATAGATACAGCACGGCATCACCCTTCGTGCTTTAACTCTAAAATACGGCACGACATCACCCTTCGTTCTTTAACACTCCCCCTTACCATGTAAAATGAACATATACAAAATAGGGAGATGGAATAAGCAATATCAAGTCTTATGTCAACAATAATTCCACAATACAAATCTCAACTTCAGAAATAATGGTCAATTATCACAGATAGCTCATAAGTACGGAAAGAACAATCAATTTATCAATTAACTAGTCTAAGCATGGATATTAGGATCAAAGACAGAGATAGATTACAAGAAACAAATCCCGCCTGCATGCTTTAACCTAATAACAATGCATAAGTACTCGTTACCTCACATATACATTGTATCCAACATTTAAACAAGTAGCAAATAGGCAAACAAGTCCTAATCCCTCAAGTTAAGGTTAATCACGACACTTACCTCGCTCCAAAAGTCAATTTAAAGCTCTATCGGAGCCTTTCCCCTAGGATCCGTCTCCAAACCACTCGTATCTAACCACAATTGACTCAATAATGTCAAATATTGCTAAAGGAATCGATTACAATGCATAAATTTAAGATTTCCACACTTTTCCCCAAAAACTCAAAAATCGACCCCGGGCCCGCTTGGTCAAAACCTGAGGTCCAGACCAAAATCCATTTTCCCATTCACCCCCGAGCCCGATTATGTATTTAGTTTCGGAATCCGGCCTCAATCCCTAATTTGCAAAAACCCTCAATTTTTCCTAAATTTCTAGTTTTCTACCATGGAAGAACAAAGATTAGGGCTAGAAATTAATGGGTGATGTTAGAAATGGAAGAAAATGAGTTAAAGTGTACAAAACTATGAATTGATGTTGAGTTTTCTCTTTAAAATCGCCTCTAGGCCGAGCTCTAATGGAGAGTTTATGAAAAATAATGAAAGAATCCCGCTTTTGGTCTGTTTTAAGGTCTGGGCATCAGGCCTTCTTCGTGTGCGCGAAGGACCTGCCGTGTTTGCGAAGTGCAGCAACCTAAATGGCCTTCGTGTTTGTAAGTCCTCCTACGCGTTCGCGAAGGCTTATCCCCCTGTCCTTCGCGATCGCGAGCCAATGCTCGCGTTCGCGTAGAAGAAACAATGATCCCCCTTCCTAGGTCACAAGCCTACGCATTCGCGGGAAGATGGTCACGTTCGCGAAGGGTAAGGCCTCTATCTCTCCGCGTTTGCGACCCAGCTACCGCATTCGCGATGAAGAAAATCCCACCCAACCCAGTTCACTCTTCGCGTTCACGGGAGTGCCTTCGCGAACGCGAAGAAGGGAACACCAGAAACCAGCACAAATTAAGAAAAATCAGATGTTTCAAAAAACCAAGGTCCGTAGGCTATCCGAAACTCACCCGAGCACTCGGGGTTCCAAACCAAATATGCACACAAGTCCAAAAACCTCATACGAACCTGCCTGCGTGATCAAAACACCAAAATAACGCCTAGAACTACGAATCTGACACCAAATCAAATGAGATTTTCAAGAAAACTTTATCACTTCTATTTTAACAAACGGACGTCCGAATCACGTCAAACCAACTTCGTTTCTCACCATATTTGACATACAAGTCATAAATATAGAAACGGACCCAATATCAACAAAGTCAAACATTGGTCAATTCTTTAAAGTCATTAAGTCTTTAAACTTCAAAATTTTGACAAAAAGCGATAACTCGAGCTAGGGATCTCCGAATTCGATTCCGGGCATACGCCCAAGTCCTAAATCATGATATGTACTCACCGGGACCGTTAAAACGTGGATCCGTGTTTGTTTGCTCAAAATATTAACCGAAGTCAACTCAAATGGATTTGTAAGGCAAAATTTCATATTTTATCAATTTTTAACATAAAAGCCTTTCGAAAAAATATCCGGAATGCGCACGTAAATCGAGAAAGAATTAAGGAAGCTATTGGAGGCTTTGAAACACAGAATTAAGGTCTAAAACTCTAGATGACCTATCGGGTCATCACATTCTCCACCTCTAAAACAACCGTTCGTCCTCGAACGAACAAAAAAGAAAGTTCCTGGGCTGGTGAAAAGGTATGGATATCTACTCGGCATGTCCGACTCGAACTCCCAAGTAGCTGCCTCGACCGGCTGACCTCTCCACTACACTCAAACTGAAGGATAACTCTTAGACCTCAACTGTCAAACCTGCCGGGCTAGAATAGCCACTGGCTCCTCCTCATAAGGCAAATCCTTGTCCAATTGGACTAAGCTGAAGTCTAACACATGGGATGTATCACCGTGATATTTCTGGAGTATAGACACATGGAACACCGGATGGACTGCTAATAAACTAGGTGGCAATGCGAGCCTGTACACCACCTTACCCACTCTCTCCAGAATCTCAAAGGGTCTGATGTACCTAGGGCTCAACTTGCCCTTCTTACCAAACCTCATCACACCCTTCATGGATGAAACCCGGAGCAACACCCTCTCTCTGATCATGAATGCAACATCACGAACCTTGTGGTCGGCAAAATTCTTGTGCCTCGACTGAGCTGTGCAAAGTCGATCCTGAATAATCTTGACCTTATCCAAGGCATCCTGTACCATATTTGTACCCAACAACCGTGCCTCTCCCGACTCGAACCATCCAACTGGCAAACGGCACTACCTTCTGTATAATGCATCATAGGGAGCCATCTGAATGCTCGATTGGTAGATGTTATTGTAGGAAAACTCTGCAAGTGGAAAGAACGGATCCCAAGAACCCCCGAAATCTATAACATAAGTGTGGAGCATATCCTCCAATATCTGAATAGTGCACTCGGACTGTCCGTCCGACTGAGGATGAAATGATGTGCTCAACCTGCATGCCCAACTCACGCTGTACTGCCCTCCAGAAGTGCGAAGTGAACTGCGTACCTCGGTCTGAAATGATAGACACGGGCACACCATGAAGACAGACAATCTCGCGGATGTAAATCTCAGCCAATCGCTCCGACGAATAGGTAACTGCCACAGGAATGAAATGCGATGACTTGGTCAGCCTATCCACAATAACCCATACCGCATCAAACTTCCTCTTAGTCCATGGAAGTCCAATAACAAAATCCATAGTAATACGCTCCCCCTTTCACTAAGGAATCTCTAAGTTCTTAAGCAACCCACCGGTATTTGATGCTCACATTTTACTTGCTGACAATTTAGACACCGAGCTACATAAGCAACTATGTCCTATTTCATTCTCCTCCACCAATAATGTTTCCGCAAATCTTGATACATTTTGGCGGCACCTGGATGAATAGAATACCGAGAACC
Organism: Nicotiana otophora; assembly: GCA_000715115.1. Classification (NCBI taxonomy): domain Eukaryota; kingdom Viridiplantae; phylum Streptophyta; class Magnoliopsida; order Solanales; family Solanaceae; genus Nicotiana; species Nicotiana otophora. Next base: position 95,797 of record AWOL01S0003767.1, read on the forward strand.
GAGGGCCTCCTCAAGAATCAACTCACGAAGTCCATCTACATTGGGCACACAAATATGACCCTGCATCCTCAAAACTCCATCATCTCCAATAGTAACCTGCTTGGCACCACCGTGCCGCACTATGTCCCTAAGGACAAGCAAATGAGGGTCATCATACTGCCGCTCCCTGATGCACTCAAACAAAGAAGACTGAGTGACTATACAAGCTAGAACACGACTAGGCTCTGAAACATCCAACCTCACGAGCTGATTGGCCAAATCCTGAACATATGATACAAGCGGTTTCTCACCGACTGGAATGTACGTAAGGCTATCCATACTCGTTGCCTTTCTACTTAAGGCGTCGGCTACCACATTGACCTTTCCAGGGTGATACAAGATGGTGATATCATAGTATTTCAAAAGCTCCAACTACCTCCTTTGCCTCAAATTAAGATCCTTTTGTTTGAACAAATACTATAGACTCCGGTGATCCGTGAAAACCTCGCACGACACGCTATAAAGATAATGTCTCCAAAACTTCAGCGCATGAACAATGGATGCCAGCTCTAGATTGTGAATAGGGTAATTCTTCTCATGGACCTTCAAATGGTGCGACGCATATGCAATCACCCTGCCATCCTGCATCAATACTTCTATGAGCCCAATACGGGATGCATCACAATATACAATAAAAGATCCTGAATCGGTGGGCAACACCAACACCGACGTTGTAGTCAAAGCAGTCTTGAGCTTCTGGTAGCTTGTCTCACACTCGTTTGACCATCTGAACGGGGCACCCTTATGGGTCAATCTCGTCAATGGGGCTTCTATAGAAAACAAACCCTCCACAAACCGACGGTAATAACCCGTCAAGCCCAAGAAACTCCGGATCTCTGTAGCTAAAGTGGGTCTAGGACAATTCTGAACTACCTCAATCTTTTTAGGATCCGCCTGAATGCCCTCTGTCGATATTACGTGCCCCAAGAAAGCGACCGAGTCCAACCAAAACTCGCACATTGAAAACTTGGCATACAATTGGCTATCTCTCAGAGTCTGAAGTACAATTCAAAGATGCTGCTCGTGCTCCGCTCGACTGCGGGAGTAGATCAAGATACCATCAATAAACACAATCACGAAAGAATCCAGATAGGGCTTGAACACCCGGTTCATCAAATCTATAAATGTTGATGAGGCATTTGTCAGCCCAAATGACATCACTAGAAACTCATAATGCCCATATCGAGTCCGAAAAGCTGTCTTAGGGAAATTGGATGCCCTAATCCTCAACTGATGGTAGCCAGACCTCAAATCAATCTTCGAAAACACCTTGGCACCCTGAAGCTGATCAAATAAGTCATCAATCCTCGGCAATGGATATTTGTTCTTGATGATGACTTTATTCAACTGCCGATAATCTATGCACATCCTTATCAACCCATCCTTCTTCTTCACGAACAACACAGGCGCACCCTAGGGTGAGACACTAGGTCTACTAAAGCACTTATCAAGCAAATCTTGCAACTGCTCCTTCAAATATTTCAACTCTGGTGGGGCCATACGGTATGGCAGAATAGAAATAGGCAGAGTGCCCAGAGCCAAATCAATACCAAAGTCAATATCTCTGTTGGGTGTCATCCCCGGTAGATTTGCAGGAAACACCACTGGAAACTTACGAACAACTGTTACTGAATCCATGGAAGGAACCTCCGCACTAAAATCGCGGATATAAGCCAAATAAGCTAGACACCCCTCGACCATATGCCAAGCCTTCACATAAGAGATAACCCTGCTGGTATAATAGCCAAGAGTCCCCCTCCACTCTAATTGAGGCAACCCCGGAAAGGCTAAGGTCACCGTCTTGGCGTGACAATCCAATATAGCATGATAAGGTGACAGCCAATCCATGCCCAAGATGACATCAAAATCTACCATATCGATAAGTAGGAGATCTACGCTAGTCTCAAGACTCCCAATGGTAACCTTACATGAATGATATACACGATGTACAATAATAAAATCTCCCACAGGTGTGGACACATACACGGGAGCACTAAAAGAATCACGAGGCACAACCAGATATGAAGCAAAGTAGGATGACACATAGGAATAAGTAGATCCCGGATAAAATAGAACTGAAGCATCCCTATGGCAAACTGAAACAATACATGTGATAACAGTGTCAGATGACTGAGCCTCAGGCCTGGCTGGGAAAGCATAACATTGGGGTTGGGCCCCACCACTCTGAACCACGTCTCTTGGACTACCTCTAACTGGCTAGCCTCTACCTCTAACGACCTGACCTCCACCTCTAACAGCCTAACCTCCACCTCTGGCTGCCTGCCCCCTACCTCTAGCTGGCTGAGCAGGCGGTGAAGCAACCGGTGTCGGAACCATGGTACGAGAACCATGCTGCTGTGAGATGCCCGGTGCCCGAGGGAAAAATCTAGCAATGTGCCTCGGGTCACCACAAATATAACAGGACTCAGCTGCTATGACTGTTGACCCTGAAACTGACCTTGTCGACCTGAGTAACTACCCTGAAACTCTGGAGCGAAGTGCACCAATAGGAGATGGTGGTGCACTGTAGGCTAGCTGATCGGGATGAGACATAGGAGAGTTGCGACCACCTGAAGCATTGTGAGATGCCTGGAGCGCTGAATGATACGGCCTAGGAGGATGGCCTCTACCAAAATTGCCCTTGCCTCCAGACGAGGCGCCACTAAACCCACCAGAATGATGAGACCTCTTATCAGAACCCTGCTTCCTCTCCGAAGCAAGAACCACCTCGATCTGCCTAGCAACATTAGCAGTCGTCCGAAAGGAAATCTCCCTCTCGGTCTCCTTGGCCATTTGTAGCCTGATAGGGTGAGCGAGTCCATCAATAAACCTCCTCACCCTCTCTTTCTCTCAGTAGGAAGCAGAAGTAGAGCATGACGGGCTAGATCCACAAAACGAGTCTCGTACTAAGTAACAGTCATACTGCCCTACTGGAGACGCTAGATGGGTTCGCTAGAAATAAACCAGTCTGAGTCATAGAATCCATGAACCGCAACATACGGCCCATGACCTCCTGGAATCCTGGTGCAGACATGAAATCAACAGGAGCTGGCTCCGCTGCAAGCACCTCGCCCTACACCTCAATAATATGATCCTCTACTTGATCCACTGGTGGAATAACTGGAGCAACTCTAGGACACCCTCGCTCTCTACCACGAGCTGAAGCCCTCCCCTGGCCTCTGTCTCGGCCTCTAGCAATAGGGGGAGTAGTTCATCCACGGTCTGGTATATCTGTCGTGCGCGTTCTCACCACCTGTAAGAGAATAAGGGAAAGGTACTTAACACACCATCAACTGCACGACAGGATATGAAGAAAAAGTAGTTTCCTAACACCCTATAGCCTCTCAAATATAAGTACGGACGTCTCCACACTGATCCGCGAGACCCTATTAAGTCTGCTCATAACTTGTGAGATCTACGTGAACCTAGTGCTCTGATACTATGTTGTCACAACCCAATTTATCCTATAGGCCCTAATGGCGCCTAGCGTTGCCGCTAAGCAAGTCAACTGTGAACTAATCATGTAATTGATCTTTTTAATAAATTTCCAAGGTAGTTGAATTTTATTTATTAAAAAAATAAGAAGTGGGAAAATTTAATATAGTAAAGCGTAAACTCATGAAAATGTAAATACGGTGAAATAAATATCCAAAAGCCATAATGTGTCTATAGTAGGTTTCCAAGACTTATGTCACAAGTATATGAGCAATTAGTAGGATATACAAAATTCTAAACTGCTGTCTGAAATAGAATAGACAGAAAATATAAGAAAAAGAGAGACTTTGGGTGCTGCAGAACGGGCTCAGGAAGTAGCTCACCACTAGGCCTCGGGGTAACGGGGGTGCGCGCCAGATGACTTCCAGATGCACCTACCCCAGATCCTGCACGATTAGTGCATAAGTGTAGCGTGAGTACATAAACAACATGTACCCAGTTAGTATCTAGTCTAACCTCGAAGAAGTAGTGATGAGGGGTCGACGTCGACACTTACTATGGCTAAGAATAAAATACAAGAATGCTAAATAGGCATAGAATGCGTGAATAATAATATTAACACAGTAGCAACAAAGGTTAAATGATTCTTTAACTAACAGGAAATTCAAAAAGTCTTTCACTAACATCGTGCTAATTCAATATAATTTCCAAACAAATAAATGACTTATAACCTCTCAACTCATCAAAATAATATCATGTGTATTCGGGCTTCGAGCATTAACACGCAGAATTTATGCCGAGGTCGTACGACCCGACCAGAATAATGTGTACACTACCGAGGGTCGAGCGGCACGGACCAAAGATGCATCTATTATACTGCCGAGGCGTTCGACCCGCTCTACAAGGAGAGGGATTACTTTATGAATATCTGATTTTTAAAAGATATTATAAGGCTAATACACAAAGAAACACAATTTCTGTTAACGGCCAAGTAACCCGCCAAAACTCAAGTAAGTGAAATTCGGCCTCTACAATTCCTTTACCGAGTTTCATTATAATTTAGGCACTTTAATTAACAAGTAAGGTGCAAACTTTGCAAATATTTCATGATTTAGAACTACAAGGACTTAAGGATAATTAGTAGCTACGCACGGACTCTCGTCCCCTCATGCGTACGTAGCCCCCACAATTAGAATCAAATAACCATTTAAGTCACCTATGGGGTAAATTCCCTCTTACAAGGTTAGGCAAGAGACTTACCTCATCTCAAAGCTCACTTTCCGACCAAACTTTCACTCTAAGGACCCAACTCGGTGCCGAACAATCCGAACCTAGCCAAATGTTATATAAAATAATCAATATATTCTCAAAAGTTAATAATTTAGCTATTATGGTAATTACCCAACTTAAATTGGAAGATTCTTAAAATTTACCCCTGGGCCCACGTGCCCAGATTCTGGAAATTTTCAAAGAAAATAGTTACCCATAACCTCACGAACTCAAATATATAATTTTCACCCAATTCCATAATCATTTTCGTAGGTAAATCCCATTTTTATCAAAACCTAGATTTTTCAACTAAACCCATAATTTTCACAATTTTACTTGGTAAATTATACCCATAATCAATGTATTTAACTTACATTGGGTAGGAATTACTTACCTTCAATAGATAGGTTGAAATCCCCTCTCTAAGAAGCTCCAACCGCCCAAGAAGTAAAATAAATGAACCAAAATCACCTAAGTCCCATTTTAAAAACGTTTCTGCCCAGTGGTCCTCAATCGCGATCGTAGCCAAGCTCACACGATCGGGAAGGATAAACTGAAGGACTCTGGAAAAAGGCACTACGTGAATGCGAGTGGGCACTCGCAAATGCGTGCACTGGGCCGCCTACTCCTCGTGAACGCAAGGCCCAACTCGCGAACGCGTAAGGCAACTGGGTTGCCCAGGCTTCTACACAAATGCGATCAGCCAAACGCGAACGCGAAGGCCAAGATTTCCAAGCCTCTGCAAATGCCGCCCTATATTTGCGAATGTGAAGAGCAAAAGCTCCCAGTCCCCAAATCCTTCATCGCGAACGTGAGGGTTCTTCCGCATTTGCGAAGAAGGAAGCCAGAACCAGCACCCAACAGTTTTGGACCTAGCTCCGGGCGGTCCGAAATGCACCCGAGCCCCCCGGGACCCCGTCCAACTACACCAACAAGTGCATAAACTTAATACGGGCCTGAACGAACTCTCGAAATGCGTAAAACCACATTGAAACTAAGAATCACACCCCAAAAATTAAATTGAATCAAATTATGCACTTCAAGTTTTCAACATGCCCTGAACGCGCCGAAGCATACTTAGACTACTCGGAATGACACCAAATTTTGCGTGCAAGTCTTAAATAACCATACAAAGATATTCCCAAGCTTGAAATCCCAAACAGAACTCGATAACACCAAAACCTGTTTCAAAGACAATTTTAAGAACTTCAAAACCTTCAATGCGCCAACTTTCAATTTTAGGCGCCGAAACGCTCCTGGGTCATCCAAAACCCGATCCGAACACACGCCCAAGTCCAAAGTCATCATACGAACATATTGGGATCGTAAAATCCCGATTTTGAGATCATTTACTACAAATGTTGACCCAAGTCAAACTTAACTCTTTAAAACCAATATTAAGGAACTAAATGTTCCGATTTCAACCCGAACCCTTCCAACCCGAAATAACCATCCCCGCAAGTCATGAAATAGTAAAAGCACATATGGAGAGTCTTATTTAGGGGAACAAGGTTCTAGAGAGCAAAACTGTTACAACCCATGTTTTCGTACGTACGACTCGTCATAAGTCAATTGATGTAAGCTCAGAAATGAAATCATATTTGAAAAGTTTGC
>AWOL01S0003768.1:10090-78297 GCA_000715115.1 Nicotiana otophora
TTTCTGGCCAGAAATGCATTGTAGAAAAGTTACCAACTTTATCTTCTGGCTTATACTATTCAAAGATTAGTACAGTTGAAGCACACTCTATCGTAAACCAGAAGGTTACTGATTCAAATATTTTTGTGTTTTGGCATGGCCGTTTGGGCCATCCTGGATCAATAATGATGAGACGAATTACTGAAAATTCGAGTGGACATCCATTAAAGAACCTGAAGATTCTTACAAATAATGAATTTTCTTGTGATGCTTGTTATCAAGGCAAAATAATCACTAGACCATCACCAATGAAGGTTGACATTGAATCCCATGTCTTTTTAGAACGTATACATGGGGATATATGTGGACCTATTCACCTACCAAATGAGTTGTTTAGATATTTTATGGTCCTAATAGATGCATCTTCAAGATGGTCTCATGTTTGCATACTATCATCTCACAACCTGGCGTTTGCAAAGGTATTAGCCCAAATAATTCGATTAAGGGTACAATTCCCAGATTATCCTATAAAGGCTATTCGCCTTGATAATGCCGGAGAATTCTCATTTCAAGCTTTTGATGATTACTGTCTATCAGTTGGGATAAAAGTTGAACATCCTGTAGCTCATGTTCATACTCAAAATGGCCTTGCAGAGTCATTTATTAAACGCCTATAATTGATAGCAAGACCACTACTTATAAAAATAAAATTGCCCACTACTGTTTGGGGCCATGCTATCTTGCATGCAGCATCACTTATCCGTCTCAGACCGACACATTATAATAAATATTCTCCGTCACAATTAGTTTTTGGTCATGAACCAGATATTGCCCATCTACGAATTTTTGGATGTGCTGTATATGTGCCAGTAGCACCACCACAGCGCAGTAAGATGGACCCATAGAGAAGGTTAGGAATATATGCTGGGTTTGAATCACCCTCTATTATTCGCTATCTTGAACCATTGATGAGAGATTTATTTACTGTTCGATTTGCAGATTATCGGTTTGATCAAACAAATTTCTCACAATTAGGGGGAGAGATAAAAGAAATTAAAAGAGAAATTGTGTGGGAAGTTTCATCGTTATCTCATTTTGATCCACGTACCCCTATATGTAATTAGGAGGTCCAGAAGATCATCAATTTACAAAATATAGCAAATCAAATGCTAGATACATTTACTGATTTGAAAAGGATAACTAAGTCGCATATCCCTGCAGAGAATGTGCCTATCCGAATTGATGTCCCAGCAGGACCATCTACTAGCATGAGAGCTAGTGAACCTAAAGCTTCGCCTTTGGGTTCTAAGGATCGAAATCCTAGAAAAAGAAAATTGACAAATGATCAAAATGATATTATGAAGGGATCTTCTGAATAGACCCAAGATCTTATTAGTTATGAGATTCCTGAAGAAATCAATGAACCCGAGGCTTAAGTGAGTGAGGAACTTTTAATAAGTTCTACTGGTGATGGGATTAATTTAAATCTATATAAAATAGTGGTGGATAATATATTTGCATATAATATTGCACTTAACATTATGCAAGATAGTGAGAATCTTGAACTCCGATCTGTCGAAGAATGTCGACAAAGATCTGATTGGCCAAAATAGCAAGAGTCAGTTCAATCAGAATTGAAGTCACTTGCTAAAAAAGAGGTCTTTGGACCAGTAGTTCAAACACCTGCTGGTATAAAGCCAGTTGGTCATAAATGAGTTTTTGTGCGAAAAAGGAATGATAAAAATAAAGTTAAAAGATACAAGGCTCGCCTTGATGCACAAGGATTCTCACAACGACCTGGAGTCGATTATGAAGAAACATATTCACCAGTTATGGATGCCATAACATTTCGATATCTCATCAATTTAGCCTTACGTGAAAGGCTTGAAATACATCTAATGGATGTGGTTACAGCTTATCTGTACGGGTCACTTGATAATGAAATTTACATGAAAATCCCTGAAGGATTTAAAATGCCTGAAGCATATTCAAAATCTCGGGAAATGTACTCAATCAGATTACAAAGATCTTTGTACGGTTTAAAACAATCTGGGCGCATGTGGTATAATCGTCTCAGTGAATATTTGCTGAAAGCGGGTTACATAAATGATGTTATTTGTCCATGTATTTTTATAAAGAAAATGGCTTCAAAATTTGTTATACTTGCTGTTTATGTTGATGACATAAATCTTGTTGGAACTCCAGAAGAGCTCCAAAAGGCAATTGAATATCTTAAGAAAGAATTTGAGATGAAAGATCTTGGAAAGACAAAACTTTGTCTTGGTCTGCAAATTAAACATTTAGCGGACGAGATCTTTATCCATCAATCTGTCTATACAGAAAGGGTCTTAAAACGCTTTTACATGGACAAAACGCACCCATTGAGTACACCAATAGTCGCTCGATCACTTGAAGTGAATAAAGATTTGTTCCGACCTCCAGAAGAGGATGAGGAACTCCTTGGTCCCGAAGTACCCTATCTCAGTGCAATTGGTGCACTAATATATCTTGCTAATACTACAAGGCTTGACATAGTATTTTCTGTTAATTTACTAGCAAGATATAGTTCATTTCCTACACGGAGACATTGGAACGGGATTAAGCATATATTGTGATATTTAAAGGGAACTCTTGATATGAGTTTGTTTTATGCTAACAAAGATAGTGCAGATCTTATTGGTTATGCAGATGCAGGTTATTTATCTGATCCCCATAAAGCTAGATCTCAGATAGGGTACATTTTTACATGTGGAGGTACTATCATATCGTGGCGCTTCACAAAGCAATCTATTGTTGATACTTCTTCAAATCATGTTGAAATAATAGCTATTCATTAAGCAAGTAGGGAATGCGTATGGTTGAGATCAATAATTCATTTTATTCGAGAAAAATATGATTTGAAATGTGAGATATAAGACCCACAATTTTATGCGAATACAATGCTGCATGCATAGCCCAATTGAAGGGAGGATTTATAAAAGGTGATAGAACGAAACACATTTCACAAAGTTATTCTATACACACGATCTTCAGAAAAATGGTGACATTGATGTGCAACAAATCCATTCAAGTGACAATCCGGCAGATTTATTCACTAAATCTTTACCAACTTTAACTTTTAAGAAGATAGTATACAAGATTGGAATGCGGAGACTTAAATATTTCAAACAAGATTTTCATCAGGGGGAGTAAAATACGCGATGTACTCTTTTTTCCTTACTAAGGTTTTTTCCCACAAGGTTTTCCTTATAAGTCTTTTAATGAGGCAGCTAGCAATGCGTATTACTAAATATGTGTACTCTTTTTCCTTCACTAGGATTTTTTTCCACAGGGGTTTTTCCTATTAAAGTTTTAATGAGGCACATTATCTTGTAATGAATATCCAAGGGGGAGTGTTATAAATATATTATATTATGGATGTTCATTTAGTACTCCGTTGTAAATAAACTTCCAGAAGAAGCTTATCCATATGAGACTTCGCCGTAAATATGTTTATCTATTTAGAACTGCATTGGAAATAAGTCTCCTGAAAAAGCTTATCCTTTCGGTACTCCGTTATGGAGATTATCTATATCTAGCACAATAGCTTAGAGTAGCAGCTTGCAACAACAGCTTACACAGCAGCTTGCAGTAGTAGCTTACACAGCAGCTTCCTTTCTTCTATAAATAGAGAAGAATTCAGCTCATTATGTACATAAGTTTGAAGTTTGAATAATATATCAGTTTCTCTCTATACTTGTCTTTGCTTTACTGTCTTTATTTTATAACAAGGGAGATCTTTATTTGAAATTATATATTTAATTATGTCATAAGGGCTGGTTAAATCTTTAGCAGGGGATAAAGATCCAAGCAATATTTTTCAATAATTCATTTTCCCGAAAACATTTCAAATGATTTTGTATCATTGAAAGAGGCGATAAATTTAGTGACGACATTATCTTTGATAATTCTTCATAGGAATTTATGAATTATGTTTGTACATAATTATGTCATACCTATCAATGCGTGAAATATCATATTTTTAAAATGTGGATTGCATGTTAGTAATAAGAAGTTATTTCTTGGAATGTGACGGAACATGAGAAGAGAAATAATATTTACAAATAAAAGATAAATTAAAATTACATTTTTTCATGAAAAATGTTCATTTGATGTACCATATGAACAAATTAATGTAATATTTGCAATTTATAATTTTAAAATATAGGTGTTGATCATACAATTGTTATTTTATGGGAAAATATTGCTTAGAATGACGGTGAAAACAATCAAATCCTTGGTTTTGTGAGGTTAGAGTCTCAATATATAGGTATTATGCCAACATATTTATGTATTGTATCATATTTTATGGCCTAGCGTGATACATTTTTTTATATGTTTATGTTTGGCAATTACTAACGGTAGAGAAGTAATCAATTTTCAATGTTAGAATATATTTACCACAATGTGTTTTCTCACAAGAGCAAGGTGGGGAGTTCTTGGAAGGAGGGAGCCGAGGGTCTATCGGAAACAACCTCTCTACCCCAGGGTAGGGGTAAGGTCTGCTTACAAACTACCCTCCCTAGACCCCACTAGTGGGATTATACTGGGTTGTTGTTGTTGTTGTTGTAATGTATTTTCTCATATGACTAACTTTAAGTTACACTTTTCAGAGAGATATCTATTTCAACAACAAGAGTTTTTGTTATAATAGAGCAACCTAAACAGATGAAACGGATATTTAGCAAGAATATCGTCCATAAAAGGTATTATATGAGATACAACTCATTATATGTTTGTACTTTATAAAATCAAAAAAAGTAAAGATCATATGTATCTAATCAAACTTTGATTGTTCGTTGCGTGGGTTGAAACGATATCCAATTATCTTTACTTCAATAAATAAGCCACCATACTACGACGCACATTCACAAGATCTTGTACTTTTTTCTTTCATGTATAATTAATTACTCTTAACTTTATTTTAATAAATATTGAGATTATTTTATATATCATGGACAATATGACTTGACATACACGTGCAACGCACGTGCTGAGAAATTAGTATATACATATATGTACATAATATTTAATTAATTTAACATCGTAAATTATAATATATATATACACACACACACATATATATATATACACACATATATATACACACACACATACATACATACATACACACACACACAAAAACACACGCGCACACACACACACAGATATATATATATATATATCGTCAGGCAAGCCAACAGTGATTGATCAATTTAATTACTCATTCTAGTACTTTAAAGTCATTTTTTTATTCATTAAATATTATGAAATAGAATTTACACGAACTACAATAATGAACGACTCGTAGGAACCCCCAAAATCCGCTGTCACAAGTACATGAGTATCAACTAGAAAATATAATTAAATGCAACATTTATTTGGAGTACAAATTAGACAGAGGAATATAAATAACTCTGATGAAGACTCTGCAGGTTGCGGATCGTAACATGAAATGCAGCTCACAGTAAAGTCCTCGCAATAGTCACGCCTCTGCGCCCAAAAGACCACCAGACATATATGTACCTGCACAAAAAGTACAGCAAGTGTAGCATGAGTACGTAAATCCACGCGTATCCAGTAAGTATCTAGCCTAATCCCAGAGAAGTAGTGACGAGGGGTCGACATCAACACTTACTAGTGATCCAATAAGACAGATACAATAGAATGTAAATAGATGTGAGTCAGAGAATATAAACGAAATAACTAGTATAAATACGTGGTAAAATTCACCTCTCGGCAATAACTCAAACTCTCAGTAGTTACCTCCTCAATCGGAGTATATATAATGGACCTCACCAAACAGTTCAAATCAGGAAAACTCACAGATATACTGCTTTCTTTTAAATTATTATGCACGATTTCATAAGAGTAATTTATAAAAGTACCGAGGCGTACGTCCCGATCCATCATAACCGTGGTAAACCTAGCATAGCCAGCGTCACGGTCTTAGCATGACAATCAAGAATAGCATAATAGGGTGACAACCGGTCCATGCCTAAGATAACATCAAAATCTACCATGCTGAGCAATAATAAATCGGCCCTGGTCTCAAAACTACTAAGAGCAATCAAACACGACCGATACATGCGGCCCACAACAAGAGAATCTCCCACAAGAGTAGACACATAAATAGGGGAACTCAAAGAATCCTGAGATACGCCCAATTATGGGACAAAATAAGAGGACACATAGGAATACGTAGAGCCTGGGTCAAACAATACCGACGCATCTCTATGACAGACAGGAACAATAACTGTAATGCCAGAGTCAGAAGCAATTGTCTCTGTACGGGCTGGAAGAGCATAATACCTAGCATGGCCTCCCCCTCTAGGGCGACCTCGACCTCCCTGACCTCCATCTCGAGCTGGCTGAGGAGGTGGGGCGGTAGCTGGTACTAGAATCATGGCCTGAGGACACGGTGGAGCACGTGGTGGCTGGGAAGTCTGTGGAGGTGCAACCCTCCTAAGTCTGGGCAATCCCTCACCATATGACATGTCTCGCCACACTTAAAATAACCCATCGGAGGGCGTGGCCGCTGTGACTGACTCGGGCCAGGTCTGCTAGATTGGCCGCTAAAAGTGGACAAGCAGGAGGCATACTAGATATTGGCGGTGCATAATAAAGCTCCTCGGGCCTAGAACGGGCTGGAACAGCACCGGCGGCTGGAAGAGCTGAATGAACGGGGAGACCCACATAACCCCTACCATGGCGAGCTACTGGGGCACGAGCTCCAGAATAAGAACCAGTCTCTCGAGACCTCTCTCTCCTCTCGATCTCTGGAAAGCATGCCCTCCAATCTCCTAGCAATACTCACAACCTGCCGGTAAGGAATATCCATCTCCATCTCCCTGACCATACTAATCATGATACTGGGGTGGAGTCCCTTAATGAACTGTCGAACCCTCCCTTGAACTGTGGCAACCAAGGCCGGTGCATGTCTGGACAAATCACTGAAGCAGACTGCATACTCTGACACAGTCATAGCACCCTGGCGCAGTTGCTCAAACTCCGCGCGCCATGAGTTCCTAAGGCTCTGAGGGACATACTCCCTCAAAAACATGTCCGAAAACTGAGTCTATGTAAGTGAAACTGCCTCATCCGGACTACTCAACTCATAAGTACGCCACCACTGATAGGCTGCTCCTCTAAGCTGGTAAGTGGTAAAAGAAACCCCACTCGTCTCCGCTACGCCCATAGTACGGAGAATATGATGACACTTCTCCAGAAAACCCTGAGCATCATTGGTAGCTAATCCGCTGAAGGTAGGTGGGTGGTACTTGTAGCTCTCAAGTCTGAGCTGCTCCGCCTCATAAGTGGCTGTCCTAGTCTCGTGCTGAACCGGAGCTACTGGCGGCATAGGAATGAACTCTGGGGCTTGATCAACTCGGACCCTCTGCTCAGGAGTACGGGCTGCGGGAGTCTGTGTCCCTACCCCGGCCTGAGATGTGGCAGGAGCTAGTGGGATCAATCCAGCCTGAGCTAAAGTGCTGAACATGCTCATGAACTGGGCTAGAGTCTCTTGGAGGGCTGATGCAACAATAGGAATCTACGGTGCCTGCCCTCCAGCTAGAACTGCTGGGGGCTCCTCTGTGGCAGCTCACGCGGGTGCTCTGGCTGCGCTGCGTGGATGTACTCTACCCTGGCCCTGGCCTCTACCGGCTCTAGCAGGTGGCGCGGGTGCTTGGTCGTCAGATCCTCCGGTACGGGTCCTCACCATATGTGGGAAAGAATAAAATAGAGAATTTTTAGAATTTGATGCCAATAACTCGCACGAGAAGGAATCAAAAGAAGTATGTTTGTTCCTAACAGTTCCATAGCCTCCCGAAGATAAGTACAGACGTCTCCGTATCGATCCGCGAGACTCTAATAAACTGGCTTGTGACTCACGAAACCTATGAACCTAAAGCTCTGATACCAACTTGTCACGACCCAAATTCTCCCTCTGTGAAATGTCATGATGGCACCTAGTCTCTACGACTAGATGCCTAACACTTGCAGAAATGAAATGAAAAACATGAAAATTCAACAACTAACAGTAACAGATATTTTAATAAGCAATTGAGATGCCGCTCGGCATATACAATAATCAACTCTCGAAATATACATGACACTCTCAAGACACGGAACACCGTAAGTCATAAGCTTCTTCGAAGTTCTAACTGTTCTATATATCAGTGTCTATAGAAATAAGAGAAGAATCAACATAGGGGGATAGAGGGGGACTCCGAGGATCTGCGGTTACGGGCATATATACCTTGAGGTTCTTCGAAACAGCAACAACTGCAACTAAGGATGAGGCTGGTAAAAGGAACCTGGATCTCACATAAAACACATGTGCTGGAAAGGGCGTGAGTACACCACAGTAGTACCTAGTAAGTGCCGAGCCTAACCTCGGTCGAGTAGTGACGAGGTCAGGTCAGGCCCACTAGTATATAATAATAAAAACAGGAGAATAAGCATTATAATAAGAGACTATGGTTCAATGAAGGAAATCACAGTGAAATAACATAATAGTACATGGAATTAAGAGACAGGGGATCTCCCGAGATACCGTCTTGTAGTCCCAAAAGTAAATATGCAGTGAGAACTTCCGAGGTACCGCCTCGTAGTCTCAAAGTAAATGTGCAGGGGGATCTCCCGGGATACCGTCCCGTAGTCCCAAAAGTAAATATGCAGGTGGATCTCCCGGGATACCGTCCCGTAGTTCCAAAAGTAAATATGCAGGGGGATCTCCCGGGATACCGTCCCATAGTCCCAAAGTAAATACACAGCGCAATCGATTACAAACAACAAGTACAGTAAGAAAAATCTACAGTCTAGACTAAGTACAAGTCGGGAAAGAAGTAGGAATTCAATAGGCATGTTGCAAAGTGTTCAATTAAGCAAATAAAGCACATAGACATATTATTCTAATCTAACAAGGTAACTACGCATGCTAGTATATTCAATTAAGGTGGAGACAGGGAATTTCTCAGTAAAAGAAATTAGGTTTTTCAACAAATAGCCCGTGTACGCACTCGTCACCTCGTGTACACGACGCTCACACAGTAAAAGCAGTACCAAATCCTAAGGGAATTTTCCCTACATAAGGTTAGGCAAGCCACTTACCTCAAACTAAGCTCAATCAATCCGTAACAATGCTCTTTCCACGAATATCTGGCTCTGAATGGCCCAGATATAGCCAAAATCAATTACATACCACAAATACAACTATAAGATTTAATCTAATTAACGAAATCAAAGCTAAAGAAAGAAATTGGAAAATCGCCCTAAAAAGCCTCCCCTGGCCCACGTTTCGGAATCGAGTAAAAGTCACCAAATATGAACACCCATTCATTCACGAGTTCACTCATAGTAATATTATCCAAATCTGATGTCAGAATCCCAATCAAAACCCAAAATTCTTAGTTGAAGAACTTCTTCCCATTTTCCCAATTTTCAACCCAAATCCAAAATTTAATGATGAAATTAATGATAGTTCAATGGGATATAACCAAAATCAAGTGTAGAATCATTACCCAATCGATATCTTTGAAAATCCCCAAAAATCTCATCCAAATCCGAGCTCCCAAACTCAAGTTTTGATAAAAATAGCCAAACCCTCGCTTTTGAAATGTTTAATATTGCTGAGTCCTTAATCGCGATCGCGGAAATAGCCTCGCGATCGCGAAGAACAACTTTGCTGCCCCAGAAATTAACTCTACACGAACGCGTAAAACACCACGAGAAAGCGATGCTCTGACTCTTATACTTGCGTGATCGCGAACAACCCTACATGTTCGCGGTGAGCAAAGTGCGTGGCCCAGCTTTGGTCCACTTAACCCTACGCAGAGGGTCCACTTAACCATCTGCGTTCGCGAAGCACCACCTCACTTCACTATGCGTTCGCATGCCCCTGTCCGCGAACGTGAAGAACAATTCCATCCTCTCGCCCATCTAGCTTACGGGATCGCAGATCACCCCACACGATCGCGTATAAGGAAACCATAACTCAGACACCAGAAAACATCAGCAACCCCCTAAGTCCAAATATCGATCCGCTGGGCATTCGAAACACACTTGAGGCCCCCGGGACCTCAACCAAACATACCAACCAGTCCTAAATCACCATACGAACTTAGTCGAGCACTCAAATTACATCAAACAACGCTAAAATCAAGAATCACCCTCCAATTCAAACTTAATGAACTTGAAACTTCAAATTTCTACAACCGATGCCGAAACTTATCAAACCATGTCTGATTGACCTCAAATTCTGCACACAAGTCATATTCAACATTACGAACCTACTCCATCTTCCGGAATCGGAATCCGACCCCAATATAAAAATTCTACTACCGGTCCAAATCTCCAAAACTTTGACTTTCGCTATTTCAAGCCTAAATGAGCTATAGACCTCTAAAACACTATCCGGACACGCCCCTAAGTCCAAAATCACCTAACAGAGCTAATAGAATTGACAGAACTCCATTCTGGAGTTGTCTACACACAGTTCCGACTACAGTCCAAATCATAAGGCTTAAACCTCCATTTAGAGACTAAGTGTCCCAAAACACTCCAAAAACCAAAATGAAACCTCCCGGCAAGTCATAATAATAGAAATAGATATGGGAGAAGGAATTAATAGGGGATCAGGGATATAGCTCTCAAAACGACCAGCCGGGTCGTTACATATTTCCCTTCTTAAAACAATCGTTCGTCCTTGAACGAGTATAAAAACATACCTGAAGTGGTGAAAAGATGAGGATAACAGCTGCGCATAACATGCTCGGTCTCCCAAGTCGCCTCCTCGGCCGGCTGAACCCTCCACTGAACCTTCACGGAAGCTATGTTCTTTGACCTAATCTTTCGAACTTGCCTGTCTAAAATAGCCACTGTCTCCTTGACATAAGATAGATCCTTGTCCAACTGGACTGAGCTCAAATCCAACACATGAGCCGGATCGCCGTGATACTTCCGGAGCATAGAAACATGAAATACTGGGTGGACCCCTACAAGACTGGGATGCAAGGCAAGCTCATAAGTAACCTCCCCAATGCGTCGCAATACCTCAAATGGGCCGATAAACTGTGGGCTCAGCTTTTCCTTCTTTCCAAACCTCATACGCCCTTCATAGGTGAAACCCGGAGCAATACCCGCTCTCCAACCATGAATGCAACATCGCAAACCTTTCGGTCCGCATAGCTTTTCTGTCTGGACTGGGCTGTGTGAAGTCGATCCTGAATCACCTTCACCTTATCCAGGGCATCCTGAACCAAGTCTATACCCAATAATCTAGCCTCGCCCGGCTCGAACCAACCCAATGGGGACCGGCACCTCCTACCATACAGAGCCTCATACGGTGCCATCTGGATGCTCGATTGATAACTGTTGTTGTAGGCAAACTCAGCAAGTGGTAAGAGCTGATCCCAAGCACCCCCAAAATCTATCACACAAGCGCAGAGCATATCCTCCAGTATCTGAATAGTATGCTCGGATTGTCCGTTTGTCTGAGGGTGAAATGTTGTGCTTGACTCAACCCGAGTACCCAGATTTTGCTGTACAGCCCTCCAGAACCGTGATGTAAACTGCGTACCCCGGTCAGCGATGATAGAATCTGGTACGCTATGAAGCCTGACGATCTCGCGGACGTAAATTCAAGCCAACTGCTCGAAAGAATAAGTAGTCATTACAGGAATGGAATGAGCTGACTTGGTCAGCTTATCCACAATCACCCAAACTGCATCAAACCTTCGCTGAGTCCGTGGGAGTCCATCAACGAAATCCATAGTGATCCGCTCCCATTTCCGTTCCGAAATATCTAACTTCTGAAGCAACCCATCCGGCCGTTGATGCTCATACTTCACCTGCTGGTAATTTAGGCACCGAGCCACATACTCCACTATGTCCTTCTTCATCCTCCTTCACCAGTAATGCTGCCTCAAGTCCTGATACATCTTTGCGGCAGCCGGATGAATAGAGTACTGCGAGCTATGAGCCTCCTGAAGAATCAACTCACGCAAACCATCTATATTAGGCACTCATAGCCTGCCCTGCATCCTCAATACGCCATCATCCCCAAAAGTGACCTCCTTAGCATCACCGTGTTGAACTATATCCTTAAGGACAAGCATGTGGGGGTCATCATACTGACGCTCCCTGATACGATCATAAAGGGAAGATCGAGAGACCACACAAACCAATGCTCGTCTCGGAGTAGAAATATCCAATCTCACAAACTGGTTGGCTAAGGTCTGAACATCCAATGCTAAGGGTCTCTCTACTACTGGAAGATATGCTAAACTACCCAAACTCTGCGCCCGGTGACTCAAAGCATCGGCTAACACATTGGCCTTCCCCGGGTGGTACAAAATGGTGATATCATAATCCTTAAGTAGCTCCAACCACCTCTGCTGATGCAAATTAAGATCCTTTTGCTTGAACAGATGCTTCAAACTCTGATGATCAATGTAAATCTCACAAGGGACACCGTACAAGTAGTGCCGCCAAATCTTCAGGGCATGAACAATAGCTGCTAACTCAAGGTCGTGGATAAGATAGTTCTTCTTATGCACCTTTAGCTGTCTGGACGCATAGGCAATTACTCTACTGCCCTTCATCAACACCGCGCTAAGACCAAATCGCAATGCATCACAATATACAGTGTAGGACCTTGAACCTATAGGCAATACCAAAACTAGGGCTGTAGTCAAAGCTGTCTTGAGCTTCTGAAAGCTCTCCTCACACTCCTCTGTCAACCTGAACGGAGCACCCTTCTGGGTCAGCCTGGTCATAGGTGCTGCAATAGATGAGAATGCCTCTACAAAGCGACGGTAATACCCTGCCAAACCAAGAAAATTACGGATCTCCATAGCCGATGACGGTCTAGACCAATTCTGCACTACTTCTACCTTCTTCAGATCCACCTTGATACCATCACTCGATATTACATGGCCCAAGAATGCCACTGAGTCTAGCCAAAACTCACACTTAGAAAATTTGCATATAACTTCATTTCTCTCAAGGTCTGAAGCACAGTCCTCAGGTGCTGCTCATGATCGTCCCGAGCACGGGAGTACAACAGAATGTCGTTAATAAACACAATGACGAAAGAGTCAAGATAAGGCCGGAACACACTATGCATCAAGTGCATAAAGGCTGCTGGGGCATTTGTCAGCCCAAAAGACATAACCAGAAACTCATAGTGACCATATCGTGTCCTGAAAGCAGTCTTCGGGATATCTGGCTCCCGAGTCTTTAACTGATGATAGCCTGAACGTAAGTCAATCTTGGAGAAAACTCTGGCACCCTCTAACTGATCAAATAAGTCTGCACATGCAACCCAAATCCTAAGAGGTAGTTCTCCCACACAAAGTTAGATAAGATATATACCTCAAACAAGCTAAATTAATCCACTAGTAAGCCTTTTCCGTGAAAATCTAACTCTGAACGGCTCAATTCTAGCCAAAATAACTTAATGCTATAAATACAAACCATAGGAAACTATTCCATATAATAAAGTTATAATCTTTAAAAAACTCAAAAAGTCAACCTTGGGCTTGCACCTCGAAACCCGACCAAACTTACAAAATTTGAACACTCATTCAATAACTAGTTCAACCATACTAAAATTATCCAATTCCGACCTCAAATCGACCTTCAAATCCTCAATTTATAGTTTAGGAAGGTTTCACAAAAATTTCTAATTTTTTTCCAACTCAAAACACTAATTAAATGATAAAAATAATGATGAATTCATGAATAATCAGCAAATCTGAATAAAAAAATACTTACCCCGATTCAATCCTTGAAAATTCTCTCCAAAATCGCCCAAAACCGAGCTCTCTAACTCATAATGTGGAAAATGAAATAAAACCCTCGATTTCTCTATTTTTTCCCAGCAATTTCCACTTTTTGTGGAGACTAGGTCGCTTCTGCTGTTAAATTTCCGCACCTGCGGATTCCACTAAGGCACCCGACCAAGCGCACATGCGGCTAAGCTTGCATACTTGGGGGATCGCTTCTACGGTCCTGCCTCTGCTCCTGCAAGTCCGTTTCTATGGAGATCTCATCACACCTATGGAACCTGTACACTAGGCCAATTCTCTCTTTTGCGGCTCATAGGCCGCTTCTACGGTGCCGCACCTGTGGCCCAAAGTGCTAAGGTGCGATTGCACCAGAACTCAGCAGGCCTCCAAAATCCATCCAGTCTCCAATGAGTTCGAACTCAACTCGAATCACACGCGCCCCCCCGAGACCCCGTCTGAACATACCTTCAAGTCCCAAAACACAAAATGAACCTACTCGAGGCGAAAATCACATCAAACAACATTAAATTTATGAATCGCACCCAAATTCAAACCTATTGAATCCATGAACATTTAACTTCTAAAACTAACATCGAATCTTATCAAACCAACAACGAATGAGCTCAAATTTTGCACGTAAGCGATAAATGATGTAATTGACCTTTTCCAACTCCCAGAATCAAAATCTGACCCCGATTCAAGACAACTCTTGGTCAAACCTCTCAACATTCCAAACTTTCAACTTTTAAACTTTTGACAATTCCAGCCAAAACGCCCTACGGACCTCCAAATCAATATCCGTGCATACTTCTAAGTACAAAATCACCATACGAAGCTATTGGAATTGTCAAAACTCCATTTCGGAGTAGTCTACACAAAGTTAAACTATGGTTAACTCTTTCAACTTAAGCTTCTAAGCCAAGAGCCAAAGGGTCTAAATCAACTTGAAAACTTTTCGGAACAAAACCAATCTACCCCGCAAGTTATAAAACCTAAATTACATATGTGTGAAGCATAAAAAGGGAAAACGGGGCGCAAATACACAAAATGACCAGTCGGGTCGTTACATTCTCCCCCTCTTAAAACAAACGTTCGTGCTCAAACACGCATAAAGACATACCTGAAGTGACGAAAAGGTGAGGATAATGACTCTGCATGTCGTGCTCGATATCTCATGTCGCCTCCTCGACTGGATGACCTCTCCATTGAACCTTTACTGAAGTAATATATTTTGAGCTCAACTTCCGGACTTGTCTGTCCAAGAGAGCCACCGGCTCCTCAATATAAGTCAAATCCTTGTCCATTTGGACTGATATGAAGTCTAAAACATGAGACAGATCACCATAATACTTTAATAGCATAGAAACATGGAACACCAGGTGAACTGTTGATAGGTTGGGTGGCAATGTAAGCTTGTAAGCCACCTCACCAACTCTCTCAAAGATCTCAAAAGGACTTATATACCTAGGGCTCAACTTTCTCTTCTTTCCGAACCTCATCACACCCATCATGGGTGAAACCAGAGCAAAACCCTCTCTCCAACCATAAATGCTACATCCCGAGCTCTCCGATCGGTATAACTCTTCTACCAAGACTGTGTTATACGAAACTGGTCCTGGATCAAGTTGACTTTCTCCAAGGCATCTCAAACCAAATTTGTGTTCAACAACCTAGCCTCACCCGGCTCAAATCAACCGACTGAAGAGCGATATCATCTCCCATATAGGGCCTCATTAGGAGCCATCTGAATACTCGATTGGTACCTGTTGTTGTATGCAAACTCTGCAAGCAGTAAGAAATGATCCCAAGAACCCCCGAAATCCATAATACATGATGACAAGTCTCAAAATTTAATCAAGGATCTTATCAAATTAATTAAGCAACTAATAATAATGATAAAAAATATCAAATGCCATATATTTTTTTATATCAAATAATAATCACAAAAATATGTTTAAATGATCAAATATGAGATTGAATCTAGGGTATATCTATTATATCCCTAACAGAAATAACATGTGCCAAGTGGATAACTTAGTTATCAATGCTAATGTTAATTCTGCTTACTATGTTCACTCATTTTTCACCTCCCATTAAACTGATATTGCCATGAAAATTAGGGTCAGCAATTAGGTGTTGACATGTGAAATTCTTTATTCCCACCCTGATATATTCTTGTGTCTTGAGGGTTCCAGTGTTGTTTGAACTTTGGATTATGATATGCCATTATCTCTCTTGAAAAAGAAGTGCAATGAGCACCGAAGATTTAGCCTTGTCTATGTACTTATTGTGCATTATTAGTTTAGATTTCACTCAGACACAAGAAAGAGAATTGAATTGTATCTCACTCAATATTTACGATTTCAAAGAACCTAACTCTTTGAAATAACCGACCTGACACAAACCAAAAGTAAAGTGCAGGATTTAGCTAACACAAAGATTTTACGTAAAAAACCTCCTTTCTCAAGGGAGTAAAAAACACGATTATCCCAGTAGGATTCACTTCAAACTTTACTAACTTCAATTGAACAGTTTTAGGTTACAACTCTATAATCAAGGGGACTAACTCTAGTGCCCTAACCCCTACAATCAACCAAATTATAGCTATCCCTTCCCAAACTAACTCTAGTCTAGGAAGCGAAGAAAAACTTAAGTTTCTGAACTAACCTATAATTATACTTGAAAAGCAAATAGGTTACAACTTAGAACAATTGACTCAATCTAAACAACTAAAGAACTTCAACAGCTTCGTCTTCAGGAATATGTTCTTTAGTTAGGCAGTTTAAATCTCCAAGAGCACTTTCTTGCTGAGATTGATATTGCTAGGAATAATTCTGTGAATTTGTTCGAATAACGTAAGTCTTGAATAGATGTAGAATGTCTCTTTATATAGCAATAAAGTTGGCTGAAAATTTCATCCAATAAATGGTCCAAAACCTAGAATATTTCGGTTAATAAAAACTTCCCCTATTTTGATTTGGTTTCCTTAATTATTCCAAATCCTCAATCATTTTCCTTTAATGCAAGTATCTTCAAAACTATCGAATCCTTTTCAAGTAAGAATTCCTCCAATCAATGTTTTCCTTATCACGCACGAATATATAGGTTTTCTTGAGGAATCCATCTTGCATAAGAATCCTAAAATTCCGCATCTGATCAGCATTCTGAACTTTATTTGCTACGAACCTGGTTCTAGAATTAGCCATATATCACATCTGCGCATCATCCTAGTAGCATAGCAACATGCCCATGAACATAGTTCTTTCAATACAATAGATTAGGTTTGTTAATCATCAAAACATAATCCGTGCCCAAGTCAACATGCATCAAACAAAAGGCTGCTGGAAACCCCAATAATCTAAGAAGTGATTATGTATCATAAGATCTATTTTGTTTAGTTTTTTCTACTCTAATTTAAATGGGTATCTTGCTCCTAAAATATAAATAATGTAAGTGTTCGGATAATAGTAATCATGTATATCATGAGGAAGCTAATAAAGCAAACCTTGAATGACGATAAATTTGACCCTGAATGACCATTACTAGAAAACTGTCAAAATCCGTCCAGAGCATACCGACCGAAGTCGGTCGGAAAAAACAATCGACCGAAGTCGGTCGAAAATAAAGTAAATTAGTCGAAAAATTAAAATGACAAATTGTACACAAATATACCGACCACAATCAGTCAAAAAATGTGGTCCCATAAAAAGAGTTTGCTTTATCTGATACAGTTGAAAATTCCGACCGCAGTAAATTTCGATCGACTGCGGTCGAAAAATGGTCAATCTTTGACCAAAGCCTGGTGAGACTTGCATACTATCTACCAAAGTAAAGATTAATTAAAACATTTATAGAATACCATATGCATACACACACACACACACACATATATATATATATATATATATTCTCCAATCGTATGATTTGACCGAGTATATATTGTTCTTTCTACAACTTAAGTTTAGTGTAGCACTATATATTTTATTTTTAAATGTGTTATAGCGTGCTCGGGCACACTGACGACCTTAGTAAATTAAATATTGAGTTTTAATGTTGGAGCGACCGAGTCTAAGTACCGGCATCCAACACGCTATAACGCGTTTAACAATAAAATGTATAGTGCTATAAGATGTAGTGCTTTATTAAAACATAAATTATAGCAACAACAATAAATACTCGGTCAAATCACACGATTGGAGAGTGTGTATGTGTGTGTGTATATATATATATATATATATATATATATATATATATATATATATATATGTGTGTGTGTGTGTGTGTGTGTGTGTGTGTGTGATGACCTAATATGTCATCTTTAATTTTAAACATTCATTTTTATGTTCTGAGACCTCGAGTAGCATCTTTCAGTATTTCTCGATTTGCGTGCACAGTCCGTAAATTTCTTCGGAATGTTTTTATGTGAAATAGTGCTTTAAAACTCATTAAAGTTGAGTTCGATCAATATTTTGAGCAAACGGACCCGGAACAGTGTTTTAGAAATTTTGGTAGGTCCGTATCGTAACATGTAACTTGGGTGTATGCCCGGAATTTAATTTGGAGGTCCCTAGCTTGAGTTATCGCCATTTATTAAAAATTAGAAGTTTGAAAGCTTAAAGATTTCAAACTTTGACTGTGAATTTGATTTTATCGATATCGGACTCGTATTGAGATTCCAAGAGTTGGAATAACTTCATTATGTCATTTATGACTTGTGCGCCAAATTTAAAATCATTCCGGATTTATTTAATAAATTTCGGCAAGGGTTTTGCAAAGTGAAATTTCATAAACTCATAAGTCTGAATCGAGGTGAGAATTATAATTTCGATATTATTTAACGTGATTTGAGACCCTGAGTAAGTCCGTATTATATTATGGGACTTGTTGAAATATTCGGATGAGGTCCCAAGGGGCTCGAGTGAGTTTCGGATGATTTTCAGACCATGTTTGTTCAAGAAAATAGGTCTGGTTCTGGTGTGTTGCACCTGCGCAAATTTGGCCGCAAGTGCAAGATCGCTTCTGCGGAGGCAGTGTCGCTTCTGCGACTTTGAGACCAGGGGAGAAGCTTCGCTCCTGCGAAGCTTTGGATGCAGGTGCGTACCCCCTTCATGATCGCAGATGCGATCGACCTCTCTTCTGCGATGTGAAGGTCTGCAGATGCGGTCCTCTGCTTGGCTGCCCTGATCCATAAATGCGAGCTTTGTCTCGCAAATACAAGCCCGCAGATGCGGACATTTGTCCGTAGATGCGAAAATACTGGACATAATGCTTAAAAATCGGGTGTTAGCCATTTTTACTCATTTTTAAATTTCGAGTCTCGGATTTGGACGATTCCAAAGGAGTTTTTCACGACTTCGACTTGGGTAAGTGTTTTATACCCAAAAATGATTATTATATTCATCGTTTATTTCGGATTTAGATGGAAGAAATTGAAGTTTTTGTAAAACTTTCCAAAAACAAAAATTTAGGATTTTAAAGACAATCCGATGTCAGAATTCGATAATTTTAGTCTGGTTGAACACGTATCGGAATGGGTGTTTTAATTTCGTGATATTTTGTCGGGTTCCAAATAGTGAGCCCCACATTGACGTTTCCAAAAATGACTTAAATTAAGTCGCTTTTGAATTGTGAATAATTTCTAAATCTCAAATGGAATTGTTGGTAAATAATTTGTTAGGTTTGATTGGTTTGGAGAATAATTCGAAAGGAAAAGCCGTGGTCGAGTGACCAATTGAAATTGCAAAATAAGATTAGTATCGTGGTTAACCTTGACTTGAGGGAATAGAACCCTTAAATTATTTGTTACGTGAATATCAAGTGCAATGACATATAGGCGGGGTGACGAGTACCTATATGTCGTCAAATTAATTGTTTGCATATTTATCTGAAAATCATAAATTATTTTAAATTATG
Organism: Nicotiana otophora; assembly: GCA_000715115.1. Classification (NCBI taxonomy): domain Eukaryota; kingdom Viridiplantae; phylum Streptophyta; class Magnoliopsida; order Solanales; family Solanaceae; genus Nicotiana; species Nicotiana otophora. The sequence goes on from AWOL01S0003768.1 coordinate 29,812, forward strand.
AATTAATTATTGTATTAATTATTTCTCTCATATTCCTTGTCCAATATTATGTCTGGAATTCCTGCTATAATTGCTACATGCTTATTTGACTTATGCGTCTTAATTGCTACTTGACATTTAGCATATTGAATATTAAATCGCCTATTCTCTCCCTGATTTTCATAATTAATTGCTATTTGTCATTACTTATTTCCCAAAATAAATTATAATTATTGTATGCCTTGTTACCAAATAAGTTTCTATTAAATGTGGTATTTATTGGAGTAGTTTTATATTTAAGTGTTGTTAAATTATACTGTTGGATCAGGTTGCATGCCACAACAGATTTATTATAAGTTTGTATTATTGGAGTGGGTTGCACGCCGCAACGGAATTTAATTGAAAGTTTATATTGTTGGAGCGGGTTGCACGCCGCAACAGAATTTAATTTAAAGTTTATATTGTTGGAGCGGGAAGCACGCCGCAACAGAATTTAATTAAAAGATTATATTATTGGATCGGGCTGCACGCCGCAGCGGATTTTATTTTAAGTTTATATTGTTGGAGCGGGTTGCACGCTGAAACGAAAATTAATTGAAGGATTATGACTGTTGAATTGACTTCAATTATTGATACGATTTACCTATCTTATTTCTATTTCTGTTATTATCATTATTATTGCGTACAGGTTAATGTAAGTGACTTGCCTTAGCCTCGTCACTACTTCGTCGAGGTTAGGCTAGGCACTTACAGAGTACATGGGGTCGGTTGTACTCATAATACACTCTACACTTCTTGTGTAGATACCGGAGTTAGTCCCAGCGGCGTACTGTAGATTTGCTCGGATTCAGCTATCAGAGGAGACTTGAGGTATAGCTGCTCGGCGTTCGCAACTCTGAAGTCCCCTTCTACTTTATCTTAGTTGTGTGCTTTCTTTCAGACAACTTTTTTTTATTCAGACCCTTGTTTGTATTATTCTAGAAGCTCGTGCACTTGTGACTCCAGTTTTGGGATGGTATTTGGACATCGTATTATTTTTGGTTTGTGCATTTAAATTCAGATATTATTTCGGTTGTTGGTATCTTTACTATTTAATTAAGATGAATTGTTAAAAATAGTTAAAATTATTCTAACGTTGGCTTGCCTAGCAAGTGAAATGTTAGGCGCCATCACGATCCCGAAGGTAGAAATTTCGGGTCGTGACAAGTTGGTATCAGAGAACTAGGTTACTTAGGTCTCACGAGTCACGAGCAAGCTTAGTAGAGTCTGAAGGATCTGTACGGAGACGTTTGTACTTATCTCTCAGAGGCTATGAAGTTTAGGAATAATATCACTTCTTTCTTATTCTATTGTGCGATTTTATTCTATCATCGATGCTTGAACCATTCTATTCTTATTCTCTAGCAGATGGCGAGAACGCATAATACATCTACCGACAGATAGAGGCCATATCCCCCGGTGGCAACTATGACCAAGGGTAGAGGTCGAGGCCGAGGTCGTGCAAGAGGCCGAGGTAGAGGCAGAGGTAAAGCTCAGTCTAGAGCTCGAGCAGTCGCACTTGTTGTAGAACCTCAGATGGATTATGGAGCCGAGGTTCCAGCTCAGACTGTACCTGTTTGACCAATTCAGGTCCCGGAAGGATTCATAGCTACTCCTGTACTTCAGGACGCTCTAGTCCGTTTGGTGAGCCTAATAGAGGGTGTGGCCCAGAATGGTACATTTCCACTGGTACCAGCCGTCTCACAGGCTGGGGGAGGAGCACAAACTCTCACTACTCCCGTTCCAGAGCAGATGGCTCCCCAATTTCAGGCTCCAGCAGTCCCGCCAGTTAGGGTAGTTCTGCCAGTTGTTGCGGCACAGGCCGGTGATAGGCCCACCATGTCTTCTAAGGCCTTATTGAGATTGGACAAGTTTACTAAGCTCTTTCCAGTTCACTTTAGTGGTACACCTACTGAGGATCCACAGGATTATCTTGACCGCTGCCATGAGGTGCTGCGAAACATGGGAATAGTTGAAAGTAATGGGGTCAATTTTGCTTTGTTTCAGATGACTGGTTCAGCCAAGAGGTGGTGGAGAGATTATATACTTGCTAGACTAGTGAATTCACTTGCACATACCTGGGAATAGTTCTCACAGCTATTTCTGGAGAAGTTTATTCCTATTACACTGAGAGAGGAATGCCGCAGGCAGTGTGAGCGTCTCCAACAGGGTAGTATGACTGTTACCCAGTATGAGACCTGATTTATGGACTTAACCCGTCATGCCATCATCTTGCTTCCTTCTGAAAAGGAGAGGGTGAGGAGATTCATTGATGGACTTACTTATACTATCAGACTTCAAATGGCCAAGGAGATAAGTAGTGATATTTCCTTCCAGACAGCTGTGAATATTGCTTGGCGGATCGAGTTATTTCATGCTCAAGAGAGAGGGCAGTGTCAGAAAAGAGGACCCGTCAATCCGGTAATTTCAGAGGCTCCTCATCTGAAGGCAGGGGTACTTATGGTAGGGGTCATCCTCCCAGGCCATTTTATTCAGCATTTCAGGCATCTCATGGTGCCTCAGGGAGTCATGGTCCTACTATGCCTTACTCCAGGCAGCCAACATTTAGTGCACATTCAGCTACTATCAGTGCACCACCGCTCTAGAGTCACTACAGTAGTTATCCAGCCTGTTCGGGTCAGCTTCAGCTTTAGCAGCCACAGCAGCAGGATGGGTGTTATGAGTATGGGAACATTGGTCACATCAGGAGATATTGCCCTAGGTTGTCGAGCAACAGATCTCAGCAGGATTCTCGTGCCATCATACCGGCAGTGATTGCTCCACTGCCCGCCCAGCCAGCTAGGGGCAGGGGTCAGACAGGTAGAGGTAGAGGTCAGTCTGTTAGAGGTGGAGGCCAGCCAGTTAGAGGTTATCCCAAGGGCGCGGTTCAGAGTTGTGGGGCCCAGCTCCAATTTTATGCTTTTTTAGCTAGGCCTGAGGCCGAATCGTCTGATGTTGTGATCACAGGTATTGTTCAAGTTTTCCATAAAGATGCTTCAGTTCTATTTGATCCAGGATCTACTTATTCCTATGTGTCCTCCTACTTTGCTTCATATTTGGTTGTGCCTCGTGATTCTCTGAGTGCTTCTGTGCGTGTCCACACTGGTGAGAGATTCTATTGTGGTAGATCATGTCTATCGTTCGTGTGTGGTTACTATTGGGAGTCTTTAGACCAGCATGGATCTCCTACTTCATGATATGGTAGATTTTGATGTTATATTGGGAATGAATTGGTTGTTACCTTATCATGCTATATTGGATTGGCACGCCAAAACGACGACCTTAGCCATATAGGGGTTACCTCAATTAGAGTGGAAAAGGATTCCTGACCATTTTACCAGCAGGGTTATCTCTTATATGAAGGCTCGGCGTATGGTCGAGAAGGGATGTCTACCTTATTTGGCTCATATTCTTGATTCTAGTGCGGATGTTCCTTCTATGAATTCAGTCCCAGTTGTCCATGAATTTCTAGATATATTTCCTGCAGATTTGCTGGGGATGCCACCCGATAGAGATATTGACTTCTGCATTGATTTGGCTCTGGGAACCCAGCCCATTTCTATTACACCATACTGTATGGCCGCGCCAGAACTAAAAGAATTAAAGAAGCAGTTACAAGATTTGCTTGATCAGGGATTCATTAGACCTAGCATCTCGCCCTGGGGTGAACTAGTGTTATTTGTAAAGAAGAAATATGGTTCAATGCGGATGTGTATAGATTATCGGCAGTTGAACAAGACTACTATCAAGAACAAGTATTCATAGCCGAGAATTGATGACTTATTCGATCAGCTGCAGGGCGCCAAGGTGTTTTCAAAGATCGATTTGAGGTCTGGTTACCATCAATTGAAGATTAGGTCATCTAATGTTCCTAAGACAGCTTTTTAGACTCTATATGGGCATTACGAATTCCTAGTGATGCCATTTGGGATAACAAATTCTCCAGCAATATTTATGGATTTGATAAACCGGGTATTTAAGCCCTATTTGGATTCGTTTGTGGTGGTATTCATTGATGATATGTTGATTTACTCCAGCAGTTGAGAGGAGCATGAGTAGCATCTTCAGATTGTGCTTCAGACTTTGAAGAATAATCAATTATATTCCAAATTTTTGAAATGTGAATTTTGGTTAGACTCAGTTGCCTTTTGGGGCATGATGTATTGGTAGAAGGCATAAAAGTGGATCCTAAGAAGATTGAGGCAGTTTACAATTGGCCTAGACCTACTTCAGCTACAGAGATCCAGAGTTTCTTGGGTTTAGCAGGTTATTATCGCCGGTTTGTGGAGGGGCTTTCATCCATAGCATCACCACTGACCAAATTGAGCCAGAAGGGTGCCCCATTCAGATGGTCAGACGAGTGTGAGTTGAGCTTTCAGAAGCTCAAGACTGCTTTGACTACAGCGCCAGTGTTGGTATTACCCACAGGTTAAGGATCTTATACGGTGTATTGTGATGCATCTCGCATTAGGCTTGGTGCAGTATTAGTGCAAGATGGCAGAGTGATTGCATATGCGTCACGGTAGTTGAAAGTTCACGAGAAATATTACCCTGTTGATGACATAGAATTGGCAGCCATCGTTCATGCACTGAATATTTGAAGGCATTACCTTTACGGTGTTTTGTGTGAGGTATTCAGTGATCTTCGTAGTCTACAATACCTGTTCAAACAAAAAGATCTCAATTTGAGGTAGAGAAGATGGTTGGAGCTGTTGAAAGACTAAGATATCACCATTTTGTATCACCCCGAAAAGTCCAATGTGGTGGCTGATGCTTTGAGTAGAAAGGTTGTGAGTATGGGCAGCCTTGCGTACATTCTTGTTGGTGAGAGGCCGTTAGATTCAAATGTTCAGACATTGGCCAATCAGTTCGTGAGGTTAGATATTTCAGAGTCCAGTCGGATTTTAGCTTGCATCGTCGCTCGGTCTTCCTTGTATGAGCGCATCAGAGAGCGACAATATGATGATCCACATTTATTTGTCCTTAAGTACACGGTGCTGCACGGTTGTGCCAAGTAGGTTATTGTGGGGGAAGATGGAGTTCTGCGGATGCAGGGTTATATTTGTGTGCCTAATGTGGATGGGGTTCCTGAATTAATTCTTGAAGAGGCCCACAAGTCCCGGTATTCTATTCATCCGGGTACCGCCAAAATGTATCAAGATTTGCGACAACATTATTGGTGGAGAAGAATGAAGAAGGATATAGTTGCATATGTAGCTCGGTGTTTAAATTGTCAGCAAGTCAAGTACGAGCGTCAGATACCTGGTGGTTTGCTTTAGAAGTTAGAAATTTCTGAGTTGAATTGGGAGCGTATCACTATGTATTTTGTTGTTGGACTCCCGTAGACTCAGAGGAAGTTCTATGTAGTATGGGTCATTGTGGACAGGTTAACCAAGTCAACATATTTCATTCCAGTAGTAGTTACCTATTCTTCAGAGCGGTTAGCGGAGATTTACGTCCGCAAGATTGTCCACCTTCACGGTGTGCCCGTGTCTATTATTTTAGATCGAGGTACGTAGTTCACCTCGCACTTCTGGAGGGCTGTACAATGTGAGTTAGGAACGCGAGTTGAGTTGAGTATAATATTTCATCCATAGACAGACGAACAGTCAGAGCGCATTATTCAGATATTGGAAGATATGCTTCGCGCTTGCGTTATAGACTTTGGAGGTTCTTGGGATCCGTTTTTGCCACTTGCGGAGTTTGCCTATAATAACATCTATCAGTCGACCATTCAGACGGCTCCGTATGAAGCATTATATGGGAGGCGATGGAATTCGCCAATTGGCTGGTTTGAAACGGAACAGGCTCGGTTGTTGGGTACCGATTTGGTACATGATGCATTGGATAAGGTCAAGGTTACTCAGGATCGACTTCGCACAGCTCAGTCTAGGCAAAAGAGTTATACCGACCGTAAAGTTCGTGGCATTGCATTTATGGCATGAGAAAAAGTAATTCTCCAGGTTTCACCTATGAAAGGTGTAATGAGATTCGAAAAGAAGGGGAAGTTGAGCCCTAAGTATATCGGACCTTTTGAAATTCTTGAAATGGTGGGTGAAGTTCATCCGGTGTTCCATATGTCTATGCTCCGAAAATATCATGGTGATCCGTCCCATGTGTTAGATTTCAGCTTAGTCAAATTGGACAGGGATTTGACTTATGAGGAGGAGCCGGTAGCTATTCTAGCCCGACAGGTCCGACAGTTAAGGTCTAAGAGTTATCCATCAGTTCAAGTACAATGGAGAGGTCAGCCGGTAGAAGCATCTACCTGGGAGTCCGAGTCGGAAATGCGGAGTAGATATCCGCACCTTTTCACCAGCTCAGGTATTTTTCTAATTCCGTTTGAGGACGAATGTTTGTTTTAGAGGTGGAGAATGTGATAACCCAATATGTCATCTTTAAATTTAAACATTCATTTCTGTGTTCTGAAACCTCGAGTAGCACCTTTCAGCATTTCGCGACTTGCGTGCGCAGTCCGTAAATTTTTCTGGAAAGTTTTTATGTGAAAATTTGATTAAAATGTGAAATAGTGCTTTAAAACTCACTAAAGTTGACTTCGGTCAACATTTTGAGCAAACGGACCCGTATCAGTGTTTTGATAGTTCCAATTGGTCTGTATCGTAATTTGCGACTTGGATGTATGCCCGAAATTTAATTTGGAGGTCCCTAGATAGAGTTATCGCCATTTAATAAAAATTAGAAGTTTGAAAGCTTAAAGATTTCAAACTTTGACCGTGAATTTGACTTTATCAATATTGGACTCAGATTAAGATTTCGAGAGTTGGAATAGCTCTGCTACGTCATTTATGACTTGTGCGCCAAATTTGAAATCATTCCGGGTACATTTAATACGTTTCGACACGGGTTTTCTAAAGTGAAAATTTAATAAACTCATAAGTCTGAATTGAGGTGTGAATTGTAATTTCGATGTTATTTGACGTGATCTGAGACCCCGAGTAAGTCCGTATTATGTTATGGGACTTGTTGGAATATTCGGACGAGGTCCCGAAGGGCTCGGGTGAGTTTCGAACGAATTTCAAACCATTTTTGTTCAAGAACACAGGTCTGGTTCTGGTGTGTCGCACCTGCGCAAATTTGGCTGCAGGTGCGAGATAGCTTCTGCGAAGATAGTGTCGCTTCTGCGACTTTGCGGCAAGGGGAGAAGCTTCGCTTCTGCAAAGCTTTGGACGCAAGTGCGTGCTCGCTTCTTCGTAGTCGCTTCTGCGACGTGAAGGTCGCAGATGCGGTCCTCTACTTGGCTGCCCTGTTCCAAAAATGCGAGCTTTGTCTCGCAAATGCGAGCTCGCAGATGGGGACATTTGTCCGCAGATGCGAAAATACTGGACAAAATGCTTAAAAATCAGGTGTTATCCATTTTTACTCATTTTTGAGTTTTGAGTCTCGAATTTGAGTGATTCCAAAGGGGTTTTCACGACTTCGACTTGGGTAAGTGTTTCATAAATCCATGTTTATATTCATCGTTTATTTCGGATTTAGATGGAAGAAATTGGAGTTTTTGTAAAACTTTCCAAAAACGAAAATTTAGGATTTCAAAGACAATCCGATGTCGGAATTCGATAATTTTAGTATGGTTGAACTCATATCGGAACGGGTGTTCGTATTCTGTAATTTTTTGTCAGGTTCCTAAAAGTAGGCCCCACATTGACTTTTTCGAAAATGACTTAAAATAAGTCTCTTTTGAATTGTGAATAACTTGTAAAGCTCAAATTGAATTATTGGTAAATAATTTGTTAGGTTTGATTGGTTTGGAGAATAATTCGAAAGGAAAATTCGTGGTCGAGTGATCAAATAAAATTGCAAAACAAGGTAAGTGTCGTGATTAACCTTGACTTGAGGGAATAGAACCCTTGAATTATTTGTTACGTGAATTTCATGTGTAATGACGTATAAGCGAGGTGACGAGCGGGTTGCATGCCGTAACGGAATTTAATTGAAAGATTATATTGTTGGATCGGGTTGCACGCCGCAACGGATTTTATTTTAAGTTTATATTATTGGAGCGGGTTGCACGCTGCAACGAAAATTAATTGAAGGATTATGATTGTTGAATTGACTTCAATTATTGATACAATTTACTTGTCTTATCTCTATTCATGTTATTATCATTATTATTGCTTACAGGTTAATGTAAGCGACTTGCCTTACCCTCGTCACTACTTCGTCGAGGTTAAGCTCGGCACTTATAGAGTACATGGGGTCGATTGTACTCATACTACACTCTGCACTTGTTGTGCATATATCGGAGTTGGTCCCAGCAGCTTACTGTAGATTTGCTCAGATTCAGATATCAGAGGAGACTTGAGGTATAGCTGCTCGGCGTTCGCAGCTCTGAAGTCCCCTTCTACTTTATCTTAGTTGTGTGCTTTCTTTCAAATAACTTTATTTTTATTCAGACCTTTGTTTGTATTATTCTAGAAGCTCGTGCACTTGTGACTCCAGTTGAGGCCTTGGGTAGCTTTCCTTCAGGTGCTACGACTTGTACGCATGGTCAGAATTGAATTTTGGGAAGTGCGAGTTGATTTGGAGAGAAAATTCTAATTTTGGAAGCTTTAAGTTGGAAGAATTGACTAAGGTTTGACTTTTTAGTAAACAACCTTGAAATTGGGATTTGAAGGGTCCTACAGGTTAGTATGATGGTTTTTGTCTTAGGAGCATGTCCAAATGTTGATTTGGAGGTTTGCCAGTCATTTCGACGTTAATTGGCGAAAGTTGGAAATTGGATAATTTTTGGGAAGTTTGACCTGGATTGAAATTTTTGATATCTGGGTCGAATTCTGATTTTCGGAAGTGGGAGTAGGTCTGTAATGTCAATTATAACTTTTGTGCAAATTTTGAGGTCAATCGGACTTGATTTGATAGGTTTCGGAGTCGAATGTAGATGTTTGAAGTTCTAAAGTTCATTAAGCTTGAATTGGGGTGCGATTTGTGGTTTTAGCGTTATTTGATGTGATTTGAAGGCTCGACTAAGTTCGTATTGTGTTTTAGGACTTGTTGGTAGGTTTGGTTGAGGTCCTGGGGGCCTCGGGTGGATTCCAGATGGTTAACAGATCGAGTTTGGGCTTGGAGGAAATGCTACAGCAGCAGGCATCTGGTGTAACCGCACCTGCGAGGTTTTGTCCGCAGGTGCGGAGCCGCAGAGGCGGCCAGGAGGGTCGCAGGAGCGGTTCTGGGTGAGCTGGGCAGTGGCGCAGGTGCGAGACCATTTTTACATTTGCGATGGCGCAGATGCGGTGTCCTTGGGTACAGAAGCGGAATGGATGGAGAAAGCTGGGACCGTAGATGCGCTCGAGTTTCACAGAAGCAGAACCGCACCTGCTCATTAGGAGCCACAGAAGCGTAGGCGTAGAAGCGCTGGAGGAGCCGCAGATGCGGAGGTTGAGGGGCCCGAAGGGAGCCACAGAAGCGGACTCTATGCTGCCGAAGCGACTCATGTTTTGCAGATGCGAAAATGTCGCTGGGCAGTGAGGTATTTATAAAAATGGGATTTTGCCCATTTTCTTTCATTTTCACTTGGTTGGGGAGATTTTGGAGAGCTTCAAGGGAAGAATTTCATGAAGCAACACAAGGTAAGTGATTCCCACCTATTACAAGTTAAATACATGATTTGTATATGGATTTAAACATGGAAATTAATAGAAATGCGAGATTTTGGCCGCAGAAGTGGCCAAAAGGGTCGCAGGAGCGGTTCTGAGCGAGTTGGGCAGTGGTGCAGGTGCGAGACCATTTCCGTATTTGCAATGACGCAGATGTGGCATCCTTGGGCGCAGAAACGGAATGGCTGGGGAAGGCTGGGACCGCAGATGCGGTTGAGTTACACAGAAGCAGAACTACACCTACGCATTAGGAGCCGCAGAAGCGTAGGCGCAGAAGGACTAGAGAGGCCGCAGATGTGGAGGTTGAGGGTCCTGAAGTAAGCCGCAGAAGCGGACTATGTGCCGCAGAAGCGGCTCATGTTCCGCAGATTCGAAAATGTTGCTAAGCAATAAGGGTTTTTTAAAAACGGGATTTTGCCCATTTTCTTTCATTTTCACTTTGTTGGGGCGATTTTGGAGAGCTTCAAGGGGAGAATTGCATCAAGCAATACAAGGTAAGTTATTTCCAATTATTACAAGTTAAATACATGATTTATATATATATATTTAAACATGAAAATTAGTAGAAATTTGGGATTTTGGTAGAAAACTGTAACGACCCAGTAGTTTGTTTTGAGAGTTCTAGCCCCGATCCCCTATTATCTGCTTCTCCCATATCTATTTATGCTATTGTGATTTGCAGGGAGGTTTTGTTTTGGTTTTTGGAGTATTTTGGGATACTTAGTCCCTAAAAGGAGGTTTAGGCCTTAGGATTTGGACCGTAGTCGGAACTGTATGAAGACAACTTCGGAATGGAGTTCTGTTACCTCCGTTAGGTGATTTTGGACTTAGGTGCGTGTCCGGATAGTGTTTTGGAGGTCTATAGCTCATTTAGGCTTGAAATAGCGAAAGAGGATTATTGTATATGTCGAGCGGCATCTCAATTGCTTATTAAAATATCTGTTACTGTTAGTTGTTAAATTTTTATGTTTTTTATTTTATTTCCGCAAGTGTTAGTCTTACCTAGTCGTAGAGACTAGGTACCATCACGAAGTTTCACCCAGGGAGAATTTGAGTCGTGACAAGTTGGTATCAGAGCTCTAGGTTCATAGGTGTCGTGAGTCACAAGCCGGTTTATTAGAGTCTCGCGGATCGGTACGGAGACGTATGTACTTATCTTCGGGAGGCTATGGAACTGTTAGGAACAAACATACTTCTTTTGATTCCTTGTCGTGCGAGTTATGGGCATCAAATTCTAAAAATTCTCTATTCTATTCTTTCTCACAGATAGTGAGGACTCGTACTGGAGGATCTGACAACCAGGCACTTGCGCCTCCTACTAGAGCCGCCAGAGGCCGGGTCCGGGGTAGAGAACGGCCACGCGGTACAGCCAGAGCACCCGTGCGAGCTGCTACAGAGAAGCCCTAATAGTTCCAGCTGGAGGGCAGGCACCACAGATTCCTATTGCTGCACCAGCCCTCCAGGAGACTCTATCCCAGTTCAAAAGCATGTTCAGCACTTTAGCTCAGGCTGGATTATTCCCACTAGCTCCCGCCACATCTCAGGCCGGGGGAGGGGCACAGACTCCCACATCCCATAATCCTGAGCAGAGGGTCCAGGTTGATCAGGGCCAAAATTCATTCCTATGCCACTGGTAGCTCCGGTTCAGCACGAGACTAGGACAGTCGCTTCTGAGGCGGAGCAGCTCAGACTTGAGAGGTACAAGAAGTACCACCCACCTACCTTCAGCGGATTGGCTACAGATGATGCTCAGGGATTTCTGGAGGAGTGTCATCATATTCTCCATACTATGGGCGTAGCGGAGATGATTGGGGTTTCCTTTACCACTTCTCATCTTAGAGGAGCAGCCTATCAGTTGTGGACTCAGTTTTCGGACATGGTTTTGAGGGAGTATGTCCCTCAGAGTCTTAGGTACTCATGGCGCACGGAGTTTGAGCAGCTGCACCAGGGTGCTTTGACTGTGTCAGAGTATGTAGTCTGTTTCAGTGATTTGGCCCGACACGCATCGGCCTTGGTTGCCATAGTTCGAGAGAGGGTTCGACGGTTTATTGAGGGACACCACCCCAGTATCAGGATTAGTATGGTCAGAGAGCTGGAGATGGATATTTCTTACCAGCAGGTTGTGAGTATTGCTAGGAGATTGGAGGGCGTGCTTGCTCGGGACCGAGAGGAGAGAGGGCCAAGAGGTTTCGAGAGATTGGTTCTTATTTTGGAGCTCGTGCCCCAGCAGCTCGCCATGGTAGGGGTTATGTGGGTCGCCCCGTTCATTCAGGTCTTCCAGCCACCAATGGTGTTCCAGCCCCTTCTAGGCCCCATGAGACTTATTATGCACCGCCAGTATCTAGTGTGCCTCGTGCTCGGGGTACTTTTAGCGGCCAGTCCAGCAGACCTGGCCCGAGTCAGTCACAACAGCCATGCCCTCCGATGGGTTGTTTTGAATGCGGAGACACCTGCCATATGGTGAGGGATTGCCCCAGATTTAGGAGGGTTGCACCTCCACAGACTTCTCAGCCACCACATGCTCCACCGGGTCCTCAGGCCATGATTCCAGCACCAGCTACCGCCCCACCTGCTCAGCCAGCTCGAGGTGAAGGTCGGGGAGGTCGAGGTTGCTCTAGATGGGGAGGCTAGGCTAGGTATTATGCTCTTCCGGCCTGTACATAGGCAGTTACTTCCGAATCTGTCATTACAGGTATTATTCCCGTCTGTCATAGAGATGCGTCGGTATTATTTGACCCAGGCTCTACGTATTCCTATGTGTCCACTTATATTTCCCTATATTTGGGCATATATCGGGATTCTTTAAGTTCCTATGTTTATGTGTCTACTCCTGTGGGAGATTCTCTTATTGTGGACCGTGTGTATCGGTCGTGTTTGATTGCTCTTTAGTGGTTTTGAGACCAGAGCCGATTTATTATTGGTCAACATGGTAGATTTTGATGTTATCTTGGGTATGGACTCGTTGTCGCCCCATTAAGCTATTCTTAATTGTCACGCCAAGACTGCGATGCTAGCTATGCCAGGTTTACCGTGATTAGAGTGGAGAGGTACTTTAGAGTATACTCCCAGCCGAGTTATTTTATTTCTTGAAGCTCAACGAATGGTTGAGAATGAGTGTGATGCGTATCTATCTTATGTGAGAGATGTCAGTATTGATACCCCTACAGTTTAGTCAGTCCCAGTAGTGAGGGTCTTTCCAAATGTGTTTGCAGCTGATCTTCCGGGCATGCTGCCCGACAGAGATATTGATTTTGGTATCTCTATTCCTCCATACCGTATGGCTCCTCCTGAGTTGAAGGAGCAGTTGCAGGGGTTTCTTGATAAGGGCTTTATTCGGCCCAGTGTGTCACCTTGGGGTGCTCCTATCTTGTTTGTGAAGAAAAAGGATGGTTCTATGCGTATATGTATTGATTATCACCAGCTGAACAAAGTTACAGTGAAGAACATGTATCCATTCAATTACAGTGAAAGACATGTATGCGAGGTGAAGAGTGCGTACACGGGCTATATGTGGTATTTGATCGATTTAGGTTATTTAAACTCTTTCCATATCTTTAATTGAATTGTCCTAACATGTTATATCCTTCATTATTAATCTACCCTTATATGTGTTAATCCACCCTTACATGCTTTATTTGACATTGTTAATACTTGTTCTATCTCTTACTTGTTTATATGCCTTAATTGAAGTTATTGCCTCCCTTATTGTCTTGATACTTATTTAATTATTGAATTACTTTACTTAAAGGTGTTATTTCATGAAATATCTTCTTGTTGAGTAATTGGTGTTGAAGTTGTAAAAGTCATTATCACATTGAAATAAAGTTGTTAATTGTTGAGATATATTTCTTGTTGAGCAATTCATTTTTATTTTTTTATTGTTGAGATTTTTCTACATATTGTGGTTGAGCCATGAGCTATTTGTTGTGGTAATATTGGTATTGTTGCCTTTGTGGCAAGTTGTGGAATATGGGAACTTGTGGTACGAGTTGTGATTGTGTTATGATATTGATACACATGCGGTGGTAAAAGGTTAGGGGTTGAAACGCATGCGGTGAGATAATGTGAGCTTGATACGCGTGTTGCTACTAGGGGAACTGTGTGAAGCCATGCGGTGTGATAAGGTGGGCCAAAATGCGGGTAGCTATTTGGGAAAAATGATTTTCAAAACTAAATGTAAGGCTCCCGCGGTGATATAAAGAAATATTGTGATTGAAATTGTGAAATGTGAATACGAGGCAGTACCTCGGTTGTGATTCTTGTTGTGCATTTCATATTTAAAAGAGTTATTGGTTGAACAGTTGTTGTTGCTTTTATCCTTCCTTGTCTTTCCAGTTTTGTCTGTACTTGATTATTTGTGGTTCTTTCCTCCGTATATTTGTCTTTATGCTTACAATTCTATCATTAGTTTACGTTATTAAACTGTTTTGTTATCATTCAGTTCTCCGTTTTTCATTACTTCCCGTTGTTATATTTTCGTTCTGTTTACCTTGTCTTAATAGGTGTCTTGACCTAACCTCGTCACTACTCTACTGAGGTTAGGCTTGATACTTACTAGATACCGTTGTGGTGTACTCATACTATATTTCTGCACATTTTTGTGCAGATCCAGGTACGTCTGCCTGTGTTGGATGCTAGAGATCTTTCAGAAGACTTCAAGATATACCTGCCCGACGTCTGCAGGCCTCGGAGTCACCTTCCGTTATCTTCTCATTACTGTTATTCCCTAATTCAGACAGTATTGTAGTAGACGTTTTAAAATATTCTGCAGAGCTTATGACTTAGTTCCACCAGTCTTGGGAAATATGTTGTTGAGATCTTATTTGGAAGTTTATATGAATTTATCTATTTCACTTTAGTATCTCTGTTTGATTATTTCTGTTAAGTTATTATTAAATGTTAGGCTTACCTAGTCTTAGAGACTAGGTGCCATCACAACATCCTAAAGTGAAAAAATTGGGGTCGTGACATTTCTCGATCCACATGCATCATACACGCTTAATCATTTTGTGACTACCTGAAATTGATTGCTACAATTGATTTAGCTGTAGTCACGCTTTATATGTTGACCACTCATCCGCATTTTATTATTTTCATATATTTGTGCAGCGTTTTAGCAAATTATGAGCATATGTCTTTTGATGGTAATTGGCATATTGCATTTTATGATTATGGCACATGTGCAATGTTGGGCAGACGGATTAAATGTTGGTACGAGGTTTTATCGTGTGTTTGTGATGATATTGTGGTACGAGGTCTTTATCATTCGATTGTAATTTATATTGTGGTATGAGGTCTTTACCGTGCGATTGTGATTATTGCTATGCACATGCGGCGAAATAAGGGTGGAATTCTTGATTATGTACATGTAACGGAATAAGGGTGGCATTCTTGATTATGCATATGTGGCGGAATAAGGGTGACATTCTTGATTATACACTTGAATTCTCTATGTTTGTCATGAATTTTACATATTTGTTATGTATTATCCATGCATATAATTTACATATACTAGCTGACGCATTTTACATATGCATTGGACTTGTTAGTAGGTTGGTGGATACTCGGAGGGTATCAGATTGATGTTGAGAGAAAGTTATAATCATACTTCATCATGTTGAACTCATGCAAAGGTTACATAAACCTGCCATATGAAAATTTATATTAAATTGGTTCATTGTCTGGTATCGACCTTTACGTCCAGGTAAAAGTATAAGAGTACAAATTATTTGATGCATGTCTCATTTACATGCGGTGCTGGGGAAACTGTATATGTTTCGACTTGTTTGTCAAAAAAGCCTGCTTATGATCTCCTCTTTGATTGTGTACTTAAATTATGGTGTTTGTTGTTCCATGACTGTCTCTCTAGATATTTCTCTGCAATTGTACATATTATTGAGTTGCACAGGTTATGCCAAGTAAGTGTCTTTTGACTTAAAAACTTCGTCATTAATTCATCGAGGTTAGGCAAGATACTTATTGAGTATATGTAGTCGGTTGTACTCATACTACACTTCTGCACCTTGCGTGGAGATCTTGGAGCTGAGCTACCAGGGATAACGAAGGCTGGCACTGAAGTTGTGGCCGCGTTCCGGATTCAATCTACCATTTGTTCATGGTAGTTTAGGACTTCATTTATGTTTATGTAAACTTCAAACATATGTTGTGTTTATTCTTTTATCAGCCTTGTAAATCCAAATCACAGTAGCTCACGACTTGTACTACCAGTCATTGGGATAGTTGTATTGAATTCTTTTGCAGTCTTTATTATTAATATTGATGATTTCTCATTAAAGTTGTAACTTATACTATTTGTCTTACCTAGCAGGTTGGATTATATGTCATTACGATTTGGTGGAATGTTGGATCGTGAGAGTGATTCTTGGAGAGAAAGAATCCTTATTTATCTTTATAATGATCCAACCTGTTATTTTTCTTTTTAGATCCCCATTCCCTTAAATAAGACTCCCTGTATGTGCTTTTACTATTTTATGACTTGCGGGGATAGTAAGTTCGGGTTTGGAAGGGTTCGGGTTGAAATTGGAACACTTAGTTCCTTAAGATTGGCTTAAAATGGCTAGGTTTGACTTGAGTTAACATTTTGAGTAAACGCCCTTGGAAGCGGGATTTGATGGTCCCAATAGGTTCGTATGATGATTTTGGATTTTGGCGTATGTTCGGATCGGGTTTCAAATGACCCGGGAGCGTTTCGACGCTTAATATTGAAAGTTGACACATTGAAGGTTTTTCAAGTTTGTTAAGTTTGTTTTGGAGTAGATTTTGGTGTTATCGAGGTCCGTTTGGAATTTCGAGCCTGGGAATAATTTCGTATGGTGATTTATGACTTGTATGCAAAATTTGGTATTATTCCGAGTTGATTTGATAGGAATCGGATGCGCGGAAGTGTTTCTAGAAGTTCATGAGTTTCATGATTTAATTCATGGACTTTGGCATCCGATTCGTGATTCTAGATATTATTTCGGTGTTTTGATCATGCGAGTTAGTTTGTACGGTATTTTTAGACTTGTGTGAATTTTGGTGCGGAGCCTCGGGGGCTCATGTGAGTTTCGAGCATGGTTCAGAGTGTTTTGAAGAACTTCAGTTCTGCTGTTTTTGACTGGTTATTCAGGTCTCGCAAATGCGAGATCTTATTCGCTTTTGCGAACCTCAAATTTGCGATAACTGCTTCGCATTTGTGAGGTTGGGGCGGAACTGATGGATTCGCATTTGCGAAGAATTTTATCGCATTTGCGAAGTCACCTGGGCGTAGCATTGTTCGCATCTACGAGTTTTCTTCCTCTTTTACGAGATGCCATGCTTCGCATTTGTGAGCCGAGTGTCACATTTGCGACTGAGGCAGATTTGGTCAGGCTTTGTATTTGCGACGCCTTTGTCGCGTTTGCGACCTTCGCAATTGCCAACCAGATGTCGCAAATGCGACATCTGCGACTGGTGCAAGGGCTTTTTATTACAGGACTTAGTTTCATTTCCCACTGGTCTTAGGCGATTTTGAGAGCATTTTGTGGAAGGATTTCATCAACATCAAGAGGTAAGTGATCCCTATCAATTCTTTAGTTAAATACATGAATCATAGGTAGATTTAACATGAAAAACTGGTTAAATTAAAGGGGGATTTGTGAAAAACGTAGGGTTTTGGTAAAAATGAGATTTGACCACGAAATTAGTTATGGAATTAAGTAAAAATTATATATTTGAGTTCGTGAGGCTATGGGTAATATTTATCTTCGAAAAATATCCGAAATTCGGGCACGTGGGCCCGGGGATGAATTTTAAGAATCTTCCAATTTGGGTTGGGTAATTACTCTAATAGCTAAATTATGAATTTGTGAGCATATATTGATTAATTTATATAACATTTGGCTAGCTTCAGATTGTTCGGCACCAAGCTGAGGCTTTAGAGCGAATTTGTGGTCCGAAAAATGAGCTTTGAGACGAGGTAAGTCCCTTGCCTAACCTTGTAAGAGGGAATCTACCCGAGTCCGTCCGTAGCTACTAATCATGCTTAAGTCCGTGTAGTTTCAGGAACCAAATCATGAAATACTTGTATTGTTTGCATTTGCGTGTTAATATAAGTGCCTAAATTATATTGAAACTTGATAAAGGATTCGTAAAGGCCGAATTTAACTTACTTTGAGTTTTGGCGGGTTATTTGACCGTTAGTGGAAATTGTGCTTCCTTGTGTATTAGTCTTGTGATAACTTTTAAATCGGATGTTCATAGAGTATTCTCCCTTCTTGTGGAGTGGGACGAACGCCTCGACAATATAATAGATACATCTATGGTTCGTGCCGCTTGACCCTCGACAGTGTACACATTATTCTAGATCAGGTCGTACGACCTCGGCATAAATCATGCGTGTTATTGCATGGAGCCCGAATACACTTGATATTATTTTCATGACTTGAGAGGTTATAATTTATTTATTGTCCCTAAATTGATTTGGAGTTAGTATATGTTAGTTGGAGATGTTGGAAATTACTATCAGTTAAAGAACCATTTGAATCACTGTTTGCTATTGTGTTAATACTATTTTTCACATATTCTATGCCTATTTAGCTTTTCTGCATTTATTCTTAGCCCATAGTAAGTGTCGATGTCGACCCCTCGTCACTACTTCTTCGAGATTAGAGTGGATACTTACTGGATATATGTTGTGTATGTAATCACGCTACACTTATGCACTAAACGTCCAGGAGGTGAGGCAGGTGCATCTAGTATTCATTCAGGAACGCACCCTCGTTATCCTGAGGCATAGTGGTGAGCTGCTCTCTGAGTCCGTTCTGCAGCACCAGTCGTCTCTCTCTTTTGGATTTACTTTCTGTCTATCTCATCAGAGGTCGCAAATACGAAGCCTGACCTCGCAATTGCGAGGTCTTAGGCCTGCACCAAAAA
Organism: Nicotiana otophora; assembly: GCA_000715115.1. NCBI lineage: Eukaryota > Viridiplantae > Streptophyta > Magnoliopsida > Solanales > Solanaceae > Nicotiana > Nicotiana otophora. The sequence continues at coordinate 48,357 of AWOL01S0003768.1, forward strand.
CATGCACACAATTCTAAAAACATCATACGAATTTGCTCACGCGATCAATCGCCAAAATAACACCTAGAACTACGAATTTAACATCAAATCAAAGGAAATTTTCAATAAAACTCATGAACTTTTAATTTCACAATCGGACGTCCGAATCACGTCAAACCAACTTCGTTTCTCACCAAATTTGACAGACAAGTCATAAATATAGTATTGGGCCCATACCGGGTTCCGGAACCAAAGTACGGACTCGATATCCAAAAAGTCAAACATTGGTCAAACATTTCAAACTCATTAACCCTTTAACTTTCAAATTTCAATAAAAGTGTGATAACCCGGGCTAGGGACTTCTGAATTAGATTCTGGGCATACGCCCAAGTCCCAAATCACGATACGGAACTACCGGGACCATCAAAACACAAATTTGGGTCCGTTTGCATAAAATGTTGACCGAAGTCAAATAGATTTTAAGGCAAAAATTCCATATTTTCTTAGTTTTTTAAACATAAAAGCTTTCCGGAAAAATACCCGGACTGCGCATGCAAATCGAGGAAGGCTAGAATGAGGTATTTCAGGCTTCATAGCACATAATTAGGTTCTAAAACATAAGATGACCTATCGGGTCATCATACTCTACATATCTAAAATAATCGTTCGTTCTCGAACGGACATAGAAAAGTACCTGGGCTGGTGAAAATGTGGGGATATCAACTCCGCATGTCCGACTCAGACTCCCAAGAAGCTGTCTCGATGGGCTGACCTCTCCACTGCACTCGGACTGAAGGATAACTCTTCGACCTCAACTGACAAACCTGTCGGGCCAGAATAGTCATCGGCTCCTCCTCGTAAGTCAAATCCTTGTCCAACTGGACAGAGCTAAAATCTAACACGTGGGACAGATCGTCGTGATACTTCCGGAGCATGGACACATAGAACACCAGATGAACTGCTGAAAACCCGGTGGCAACGCAAGCCTGTAAGCCACCTCTCCTACTCTCTCGAGAATCTCAAAAGGCCTGATATACCTAGGGCTCTACTTGCCCTTCTTTATGAACCTCATCACACCCTTCATGAGTGATACCCAGAGCAACACTCTCTCTTCGACCATGAAGGCAACATCACAAACTCTACGGTCGGCATAACTCTTCTGCCTAGACTGAGCTATGTGAAGTTGCTCCTGAATAATCTTGACCTTAACCAGGGCATCCTGTACCAAATATGTACCCAACAACTGAGCCTCCCCCAGATCGAACCATCCAACCGACGATCGGCACCGTCTACCGTATAATGCCTCATAGGGAGCCATCTGAATGCTCGACTAATAGCTGTTGTTGTAGGCAAACTCTACAAGTGGCAAGAACTGATCCCAAGAACCTCTGAAGTCTAACACAAGCGCAGAGCATATACTCCAATATCTGAGGACTGTCTGTCCGTCTAAGGATAAAATGCTATGCTCAACTCAACCTGCGTGCCCAACTCATGATGTATTGCCCTCCAAAAGTGCGAGGTGAAATGCATACCTCGATCAGAAATGATAGACACGGTCACACCATGAAGACGGACGATCGCGTGGATGTAAATCTATGTCAACTGCTCTGAAGAATAGGTAACTGCCATGGGAATGAAGTGCCCTGCCTTGGTCATCCTGTCCACAATAACCCAAACTACATCGAACTTCCTCTGAGTCTGTGGGAGTCCAACAACGAAATTCATAGTGATACGCTCTCATTTCCACAACGGAATCTCTAACTTCTGAAGCAAACCACCAGGTCTTTGATGCTCATGCTTTACCTACTGACAATTTAGACACCGAGCTACATATGAAACTATGTCCTTCTTCATTCTTCTCCACCAATAATGCTGCCGCAAGTCCTGATACATCTTGGCGGTGCCCGGATGAATAGCATACCGGGAATTGTGGGCCTCCTCAAGAATCAACTCACGAAGTCCCTCCACATTAGGCACACAAACATGACCCTACATCCTTAAAACCCCATTATTTCCAACAGTAACCTGCTTGGCACCACCGTATCGCACTATGTCCCTAAGTACTAGCAAATGAGGGTCGTCATACTGCCGCCCCCTGATGTGATCAAACAAAGAAGATCGAGCGACTGTACAACCTAGGACACGACTGGGCTCCAAAATATCCAACCTCACAAACTGATTGGCCAAAATCTGAATATTTGATGCAAGCGGTCTCTCACCGACTGGAATGTACGCAAGGCTACCCATACTCGCTGCCATTCTACTCAAAGCGTCGGCCACCACATTGGCCTTCCTGGGATGATACAAGAAGGTGATATCATAGTCTTTCAAAAGCTCCAACCACCTCCTCTGTCTCAAATTGAGATTCTTTTGTTGAACAAATACTGTAGGCTCCGATGATCCGTGAAAACCTCACACGACACGCCGTAAAGATAGTGCCCCCAAATCTTCAGCGCATGAACAATGACTGCGAACTTTAAGTCATGGAAAGGGTAATTCTTCTCATGAATCTTCAACTACCGTGACGTATATACAATCACCCTGCCATCCTGCATCAATACTGCACTGAGCCCAACATGGGATGTATCACAATATACCATATAAGATCCTGAACCTGTGGGTAACACCAACATCGACGCCATAGTCAAAGCAGTCTGGAGCTTCTGAAATCTCGTCTCACACTCATCTGACCATCTGAACGAGGCACCCTTCTGGGTCAATCTGGTCAATGGGGCTGCCATAGATGAGAACACCTCCACAAACCGACGGTAATAGCCTGCCAAACCCAAGAAACTCCGGATCTCCGTAGCTTAAGTGGGTCTGGGCCAATTCTGAACTGCCTCAATCTTCTTTGGGTCCACCTGAATGCCCTCTGCTGATAAAATGTGCCCCAAGAAGGAGACTGAGTCCAACCAAAATTCGTATTTTGAAAACTTAGCATATAACCGGTTGTCTCTCAGAGTCTGAAGTACAATCCGAAGATGCTACTCATGCTCCTCTCGACTTCGGCAGTAGATCAAGATATCATCAATAAACATAATCACAAAGGAATCTGAAAACTCGGTTCATCAAATCCATAAATGTTGTTGGGACATTTGTCAGCCCGAATGACATCACTAGAAACTTATAATGCATGTACCGAGTCCGAAAAGTTATCTTAGGGACATCGGATGCCTTAATCCTCAACTGATGGTAGCAAGACCATAAGTCAATCTTTGAAAACGCCTTGGCACCCTAAAGCTGATCAAATAAGTCACCAATCATCGGCAAGGGATATTTGTTCTTTATGGTGACTTTGTTCAACTGCCGATAATCTATGCACATCCTTATCGATTCATCCTTCTTCTTCACGAACAACACAAATGCACCCCAAGGCGAGACACTAGGTCTAATGAAGCCCTTATCAAGCAAATCCTACAACTACTCTATCAATTCTTTCAACTCTGGCGGGGCCATACGGTATGGCGGAATAGAAATGGGGTGAGTGCCCGGAACCAAGTCAATATAGAAGTCGACATCCCTGTCGGGTGGCATCCCTGGTAGGTCTACAGGAAAAACCTCTGGAAACTCACGGACAACTGGTACTGAATCCATGGAAGGAACCTCCGCACTAGAATCGCGGACATAAGCCAAATAAGCTAGACACCCCTTTTCGACCATACGTCGAGCCTTTATATAAGAGATAACCCTACTGGTAGAATGGCCAGGAGTCCTTCTCCACTCTAATCGAGGCAGCCCCAGTAAGGCTAAGGTCACTATCTTGGGGTGACAATCCAATATAGCGTGATAAGGTGACAACCAATCCATACCCAAGATAACATCAATATCTACCATATCGAGAAGTAGAAGATCTACACTAGTCTCAAGACTCCCAACGATAACCATACACGAACGATAAACACGGTCTACAATAATAGAATCTCCCAGAGGTGTGGACACATACATAGGAGCACTCAAATAATCACGAGGCACAACCAAATATGAAGCAAAATAAGATGACACATAGGAATAAGTAGAACCCAAATCAAATAGAACTGAAGCATCTCTACTGCAAATTGAAACAGTACCTGTGATAACAATGTCAGATGACTCAGCCTTAGGCCTGGCTGGAAAAGCATAGCATCAGGGCTAGCGCCCACCACTCTGAACTACATCTCTAGAACGGACCCTAACTGGTTGGTCTCTACCTCTAGTGGCCTGACCTCCACCTCTAATGGCCTGACCTCCACCTCTAGTTGCCTGAGCCCTACCTCTAGTTGGCTAGGTGGGCGGTGAAGCACCCAGTGTCGGGACTATGGCACGAGAACCCTAATGCTGTGAGTTGCTCGATGTCTGAGGGCAAAACCTAGCAATGTGCCTCAGATCACGACAAGTATAACAGGACCTCGGCTGCTATGACTGCTGACCCTGAAATTAACCTTGTTGACCTGGGTAACCACCCTGAAAACTCTGGAGCGGGGGTGCACTAATAGGAGCTGGTGGTGCACTGTAGGCTAGCTTGTCGGAATAAGGCATATGAGGGCCACGACCACCTGACGCACTGTGTCGGAGTGTTGAATGAAACGGCCTGGGAAGATGGCCTCTACCAAAAGAACCCCTGCCTCCAAAAGAGGCACCGCTAAACCCACCGGAATGACGAGGCCTCTTGTAAGACCCTTGACCTCCCCCTTGTGCAAGAACCATCTCGACTCGCCGGGCAACATTGGCAGCCTTCTGAAAAGAAATCTCACTTCCGGTCTCCTTAGCCATCTGCAACTTGATAGGCTGAGCAAGTCCCTCAATAAACCTCCTCACCCTCTCTCTCTCTCGGTAGGAAGCAGAAGAACAGCATGACGGGCCAGATCTACAAAATGGGTCTCATACTGAGTGACGGATATACTGCCCTGCTGGAGACGCTCGAACTGCCTGCGAAAATCCTCTCTCAGTGTGACAAGAAGGAACTTCTCAAGAAATATCTGAGAGAACTGGTCCCGAGTAAGAGCAGGTGACCCCGCTGGTCTGGTTAATACAAAATCCTTCCACCATCTCTTGGTGAACCCGTCATCTGAAACACATCAAAATTGACCCTATTGGTCTCAACTATCCCCATGTTCCGCAGAACCTCATAGAAGCGGTCAAGATAATCCTGTGGGTCCTCAGAAGGTGCACCACTTAAGTGAACTGGAAAGATCTTGGTGAACTTGTCCAATCTCAATAAGCCCTCAGAAGACATAGCTGGTCCATCACCAGCCTATGCCGCAACAACAGGTTGAACTACTCCGGTTGGCTGAGCTGCTGGAGTCTGATACTGGGGAGCCATCTGCTCCGAAGTGTGAATAGCAGGAGTCTGTGCTCCTCCTCCAGCCTGAGAGATGGCTGATGCCATGGGAAATGTACCATTCTGGGCCACACTCTCCATAAGGCCCACCAAACGGACCAAAGCGTCATGAAGCACTGGGTGGCGATGAACCCCTCCGGGACCTGAGCTGGTCCGACAGGAACAGTCTGGGCTAGAACCTCCTCGTCAAACTCTACCTAAGGCTCTATAGCTGGTGATGCTGCTCGAGCTCTGGGCTGAGCTCTGCCCTGCCTCAACCTCTAGCATGGCCTCGGCCTCTGTCCTTCGTAGGAGCTGCCACTGGGGGGCTCTGGTTGCTGCTCAACTGAAGATGCAGTACGTGTTCTCGCCTTCTGCGTGAGAACAAGAGTAGAAGATTTCAATTAGCAATGAGAGAACAAAATCGCACGACAGAGAAGAGTAGAAGTGAAATTTGTTCCTAAACTTCATAGCCTCTGGAAGATAAGTATAGACGTTCCTGTACCGATCCTCAGACTCTACTAAGCATGCTCGTAATTTGTGAGACCTAGGCAACCTAGTGCTCTGATACCAACTTATCACGACCCGAAATTTCCACCTTCGGAACCGTAATGGCACCTAACATTTCACTTGCTAGGTAAGCCAACGTTAGAGGATTCTTTAAACCAATTTTTAGTCAATTTCAATAGCAGAATCAATTAAGCTAAATAGATGCTAAAACTAAAATGCAGAATAACATAAAGTCCATCATATTTGATACAATACGGATCTGGAGTCACAACTCATGAGCTTCTAAAACTTACTACAAACAGAGTCTTAAAGGAAATACAAATGTTGTGAATGAAAAGAAACAGTAAAATAAGGAAATTAGGAAGGGACTCCAAAGTCTACGGACGCCAGCAGATCTACCTTGAGTCTTCGAAAGCAAGTCCGGACTATCGAGTCTCACGGTCAGCTAGGGCCGGTACCAAAATCTGCACAAGAAGTGCAGAATGTAGTATGGGTACAACCGACCCCATGTACTCGTAAGTGTCGAGCCTAACCTCGACGAATTAGTGACGAGACTATGACAAGGCACCCACATAATAAACCTGTGCAGATAACAGTATATGTACAAGAAAATAATATTAACAGCTAAACATGTACTATTAGGAGGGGGACATACTAAAGGGGAACAAGATATAAGAGATACAACGGAAATGATAACCAGAACAGTCAACAAGCTTTTAACCAGTGAAAACAACTAAACATCATAAAGAAAATTGCAAGGCATCACCCTTCGTGCTTTTACTCTCAGCCTCACAATATAAATCAATAGAAACGGCATGGCATCACCCTTTGTGCATTAACTCTCCTAATATGGCACGACATCACACTTCGTGCATTAACACTCACCATATGGCATGACATCACCCTTCGTGCATTAACACTCACAATATGGCACGGCATCACCCTTCATGCATTAACACTCAAAATATGGTACGGCATCACCCTTTGTACATTAACACTCTCCCTTACCACGTAACAATGAACAAGTAATAGCAGGGAGATAAAATCAACAAGAACAAGCCTTCCTTCAACAATGGTTCCACAATACCAATCTCAACTTTGGAATCAATACTCAATCATTACAAAAGCCCGTAAACACGATAAGAATGATCAATTTAGTAAGTAACTAGTCTAAGCATAGATAACATATCAAAGTAAGCAATAAACTACAAGGAACAAGTCCCCACCCGTATGCTTTAATCCGACAACAATGCATAATTACTTGTCCCCCCACATATACGTTGTACCCAACATCTAAATGTGTAGCAAATAGACAAACAAGTATTAATCCCTCAAGTCAAGGTTAACCACGACACTTACCTCGCTCCAAGGTCCACTAAAAGCTCAATCACAGCTTTGCCTTTTAAACAAGCCTCCAAACCAATAGAATCTAGAAAATTACCAAACAAACGATTCAAATTAAGCCTTAGGAACTACCCACGATTATAAAGAATTCAATTGAAGTCATTATTGAAAAAACAAAAGTCAACTCCCGGGCCCGCTTGGTCCAAACCCGAAATTCAGACCAAAATCAGATTACCCATTCACCCCCGAGCCCGGTTATGTAATTTATTTTGGAATCCGACCTCAATTTGAGGTCTAAATCTCCATTTTACAAAAATCCCTAATTCTACCCAAAACCCTCAATTTGCACCATGAAAACACAAGATTTTTGGTTGAAATCTTAGGAAATATAGTGAAAGATTGAAAGAAACTAGTTTAGAATCACTTACCAATGATTTGGAAGAACGGTTCTTTGAAAAATCGCCTCTAGGGTTTCTTGTTTTGAAAATGTGAGAGAATGAACCAAAATCTCGTCTAAGTCCCATTTTGATCAGTTGCAAATGTCGCATTTGCGACCTGGGGTTCGCAATTGCGAACCCCGCAAATGCGAGAATTTCTTCGCAAATGCGAAGACTCCCCCATCTCTGCTAACCTCGCATTTTCGATGGTTTTTTACAAATGTGAACTTTGACCTTCCGAAATTGCGACCGTTTGATCGCAATTGCGTTCACCGTAACCCCTTGACCCACTTCGCAAATGCGAACTTGAGATGCCCTAACTACTCTCCGCAAATGCAATGAGTTGCTCACAAATGCGAACTCATCAGAGGTCGCAAATGCGAAGCCTGACCTCGCAATTGCGAGGTCTGAGGCCTGCACCAAAAACTGAAGCACACCAGCAATGTTCTAAGTCAAATTCCACTTCTTAGCCTATCCGAAACTCGCCTGAGCCCTCGAGGCTCCAAACGAAACATGCACACAAGTCTAGAAATATCATACGAACTTGCTCGCGCGATCAAATCGCCAAAATAACACCTATAACTACGAATTTAGCATCAAATCAAAGGAAATTTTTAAGAAAACTCATGAACTTCTAATTTCACAATCGGACGTTCGAATCACATCAAACCAACTACGTTTCTCACCAAATTTGACAAACAAGTCATAAATATAGTATTGGACTTATACCGGACTCAGAAACCAAAATACGGACCCGATAACCAAAAAGTCAAACATTGGTCAAACATTTCAAAATCATTAAGCCTTTAACTTTCAAATTCCATCAAAGCGCGATAACTCTGGTTAGAGACTTCCGAATTCGATTTCGGGCATACGCCCAAGTCCCAAATCATGATACGGACCCACTAGGATCGTCAAAATATAAATCCGGATCCATTTGCTCAAACCGTTGAACGAAGCCAACTCAAATAGATTTTAAGGTAAAATTTCTATATTTTCTCAGTTTTTTAACATAAAAGCTTTCCTGAAAAATACTTGGACTACGCACGCAAATCGAAGAAGGCTAGAATGAGGTATTTAAGGCTTCATAGCGCAGAATTAGTTTCTAAAATATAAGATGACCTATCGGGTCATCACAACTATAATATTACTCCATTTGTGATTCATATTCTCCATAAAAATTGAAACGAAATGTAGATGCATAAGTAATTTGTGTTCAACGACGAATATCATTATTTTTATATTCCATTTGGATTTCCCATTTTTAATTCTTGATTATGGATATCTATAAGTTTGCCCCTTGTTTCTTCTGATATGTGGAAACAATTTGTTAATTTTCCGAAATGTAGCTGCCACCTTTCCCGAATAAATGTTTTAACACGCCTGTTTGTACGATTGTACATTATATGGATCTCATGTTATAACATGCATAAGATGTTTTTATATTGCCAAAATCATACCAAGATAAAAAGTTGAACTTTATGACATTTTACTTAATACATTCTCCCAAATAAAACAATAAAAAATAGCTAATCAAATGGAACTTAATATGTTACGGCTTAATTGGGTTTCAAACAGTGACGAAACTAGAAATTTTACTAAAAAGTGTCAAAATATAAAAAAGTAAACGAACAAAAAAATAAATAAGGGGAGTTAACACATGATAAATATACATAAAAATAAATTTTTAACCTAACTAACTGATAAATGTTTTGGTGAATGGGTGTTAGCATAAGGTGGCTTATACTAGTTCCAAGAATTTATAGGAATCTATATTCTATATGTAAAACCGTGTAAAAATAAAAAGGATGATAATTTATGTTGTGCATTTCGTTGAAAATATAAAAAAATCTTCTTTCATCAGCTTTCACATGCACTTGCAGGGTTTACACGTTTTAGAAAGTTCTTCATTCTACGTACGGTACAATATTGGATTGCTATATGTTGTTAATAACAATTTACAAAAATGAGAAAGAGCACCAAAAAGAGGGATGTTAGTTTGAGGTATGAATTACTAAAGAACTTGGTTCTTTATCGTGTTTCTTAAACATGAAGTAAAATAAGCAGTAAAGTAAACACAACAATTTTTACGTGAAAAATCACCCGGCTCAAAAGGTGCAAAAATCGCGACCTACTACGTAGGATTTTCAACTTCAACTCCACTAGAACAATGAGCTAAAATGTATCAATTACAAGACTGTAATTCAATACTCTCGAGTACTCCTACTACGATTATTTGATTTACAAGTTACTCTAACTTGTAAAGCAAACACTCACTCAAACTCACTAATTGTTTGTGATACTTGATTACAACTCGATTTCCTAAAACACATTCGCTAGACTGACTAAAGAAAAATACAATACTGGTACTCGACTAGAGTGAACAAAATATAATTCTTTAGTTGATGTGTAAAAGGATCATCTCAAAAGTCCAAAATAGATAGTATTTAAATGCATGGACTTCAAGACCTTCTAGGAGTCCTATGCATAGTCAACTTCTCATTTGATAGGACTCCTATTGTTCCAATAACTCCACGAGTTTTGGGACTCTTGTCTCTTATTGATTTATTCGTATCTTCTGGGGCAACAACCCTCATCACATGCAGCAATCTTCTTCCACCAAACTCAGACCTGAGTAACTTTGAGATAAAGTTGTTGTATTGCATAGACGTCAATTATCAACTAGAGGAGCTGGTCTTTTACCTTGAGGAGCTGGTTCTTAGAACAGTTAAGCAGCTACGTTGAGGATCTGATTCTTCAAACATTACATTTAAACAAACTTTGTTAATCATCAAAATCTCAAATTTCGATCAACAAGGGAAAAAGGAGTAAGGGCACCAAAAAATAGGAAAAAACACAACTCAATTTTTTAGTATTGTGCTTGGCCCGTGCCATTACGGACCTATCATCACTAGTCACTAGTTTTAAAGAGAAGACAGGCCTTCCCTCTCTAAAATATACTGTTGATATATCTATTACTCTATATCTTTTTGAACTATTAATTAGTCCAATAAATAGCAAGTTCTACTTTTGTTTTTCTTCAATTAAATAAAATATTTAATATATGTTAGTAGCTTAAATAAGAGCCTTTTTAGAAGTAATATGTTTTAGGTAGAATAGCCTAATAAATACCTCTACTTATTCTGATTTGTCATCCTAGTCCCTATACTCCACAAGATTTCATCCAGACACTCGTAGTTGTTAAAAATACACTACTATAAACTCCTCCTACCTCGCGTGTTCTTCAAATGCACAATGTGGATGACACGTCATCCTCCACATCAGATTTTTTATGACACGTCATTATTTTTTCACTTTAATTTCAAAAAAATTAATTTTCTTTTTCTTTTTCACTCGACTCCTCCCCCATACTTACAATCTCTTTCCATTTTTCATAGCAGAAAGCAAGAAACAACACTCTAGCTTTCTAGCTTTACCAATAACAATACCATCATGGATAACCAAGAAATCATCATTCTCCAATTTTCCATCATCCACATCTCCCTTACAAAGATTTTTGTCCAACGACTCCACTCACTACTTCAATCCACCATGTGAACCACCTTGAACTCCTTCCTCCATTGATGTCAACGCACCACCAGTGAAAATATTCAATATACTCATATGTCCACAAAATTGTACGATGTACATACCACATAATTCCGCAAAGACCTCTGTCAACCACACCCTCCAAAATCACTGCATCTCACCATAAACTATCAAAACAAAATCAGTTTCTCTCCTTCAAATAAATCCACCATTAAATAGCGACTCCATACCCTGCAAAACATAGTCCTAAAACGATCCTTACCCAAAACAGATTCAACGTTGCAATAACCATAGATCTAATTCATCTCAAAAATACTAATGGTGACTATTCTTCAGAAAAGGATTTTTAATATATTTTTCTCAAATATTGGTTCAAAGTTTGTGAAAATGGAAAGGACGAGGAACGGGAAAGAGAAAAAGGGAAGAAAGAGAAAAGAAATGGAGGAGAGGTGGCGAAAGAAGGGGAATGGGGAAGGGGAACTGTAGAAAGAGAAGAAGAAATGGGGGAGGCGGGGGGAGGGAAAGAAGGCATATTTTGTTTTTTTATCTTATACTTTATCTTTTTATTCATTCTTCTTATTTTAATTATTTTTAGTCTAACCTTTTGTCCAACTCGGTCCTCAAGTTGCCACATATGTCCTGTCAACGGTCAGAGGGGTTTAAAGTAGTGCGTTTTAATAACTATGAGTGCTTGGATGAAATCTTACAAAGTATTTGGATCGGGATGACAAAACTGGACAAGTATAAGTATCTATTAGGCTATTCTGCCTATTTTTTAATTACATTTTGGGAGGGGAAAAGGGGCAAGAGGAAGGGTATGTTATTGATCGAATATATTGGTTACGTATATTTTCTTTTTTGGTCACTGATAAATGATGAAAAGTGCATATTTTTTAGTATATTTGCATATTAATTCTTGTGTGAGTCGCGGGAGATTACATGATTTTTGAAGTGAAATATGCTCATTATGTGTTTCTTATGTGTAGGAACGAGTTTGGATGATAAATGATCAAAAGATGATAATTTGACACAAAAAGGAGGAGATAGAAAGAATTGGGAGCTCGTCCAATCTCGTGCGTGGTACGAAAAAGGACGCGAAAAAGGACGCAAAAAAGGAGAAAACTGAAGGCACAAAATAGCGAAGTGAAGCGAAGGAATGAATCGCTTCGCAAACTGGAAAATTGCAACAGCTGAGTCCGCATCCATGGGCGCGCGATGTGTGAAGGCAGACGCGGATTCCAGCTTTCCTATCCGAGATTGGATTGAATTGGATGGCCCTCCACCCTACCTAGGTCATATAAATACATCCTAAAATGTAAATTTGGAGGAGGAGACACTACTTTAGAGTTACACAATACCTTTGGAGGCAAGAATATACTAGGAGCAAGGAGGAAGATTCAACCACAAGTTTTTCCTTTCTTCTTTCTATTTTCTATTGTTGGTTATGAATTTTAGTGTTGTATGTTTACATAATACTATGAGTAGCTAATTTATTATTTAGGGTTTTGATGGAACCTTTTGGAGGATGAATTCTTGTTAAGTTTTAATATAATTTAGACTTTGAATTTCTTTACTTGTTTAACTACATGCTTATTTTTGTTGATTAAATGGTCATCAATTTACTGTGCCTACTTATTATGTATTGCTTGGGAAAGGGTACATATTTAGGTAGTTGTTGAAAAACGTCACTCCTAACGTATATGAGGAATCAATACGACAGGTTTAAAGGTGGGTTTAGGAATAACAAAGCCTTGACGTGGTCATAGTGAGCGGTAAGATTGTGCCAGCTAGCGTAGTTCGGAAGAATATGTCTAGTAAATTACTGTAGTTACTCGAGAGAGAATTACGACACCTGAAGTGCTCACGATCAGTAGAGAATAATTAGGCAAAATTAAAGAAGACATAGCGGGAAGGATTCCGATAATTGGGAAAATCATAACTCTAGACCTCCTTAATCTTGTCTCCAACCCTTAGTATCTTTAGTTGTTAATTTACTATTTTAATTTGTTAGTTAATCAGTTAGACAGAAGAATCTTAATATTTATAACTTAGGAATTGTTCAAGCTTGTCTTCTTGGTAATAGTGAACAGTTGTAGCTAAACCTTAGTTCTCTGTGGGATTCGACTATGGACTCTTCGCCTCTTATCCTTTTTAGGACTAGAGTTGGGCGTGATCAAATTTTGGCGCCCTTGCAGGGGAATTAACGGTGTAGTTGTAGGTGTACATATTGCTAGGTTTCAAGTTTGAACTTTTATTTTGTTTTCTAGTATTTTACTTTTTTTATTTTTGTTTTACTTGTTGATTTGAGAAACATGGCATCTTGGAATTATGAGAGTTTTGATATTGATACTTCTACTTTTGATCCTCCTTATGCGTATTGTGGAGGAAACCACCCAAGGCAGAATTATCAAAATATTTCCGAGAACGAGTTATGTGCACCAAACCAATCGTATGTGTAGAATGTGTGTGATATGTGTGCTGGTCAAAATGGTCACTTTCATGGTTGTGCTTATATTTATTATTCTCTCCCAGCTCCTTACTATGACGGTTCTACTTTTTCTTGTGAGGTTAACAAGAACAAAGTACTCGGGGATGACAACCTGAAAGAGATCAAGGATATGCTAAGGTGCCTTGTGAAAAATAATAATGAGACACAACTACGCATACAAAGACAAGATGCAACACTTTAACCAACTAAAATTTGAAGATGTCGATGTTGTAAAAGAGATACTGGAGTTAATCAAGGACATTGAGGGTACATATTTAGTTGACTCTAGTGTCATTGGTATTGAGGATGTTGACAATCCCAAGGTTTATGTAGTTGAGCACATTGGTCCACACTCCAAGCATTTTTCCACATTGTGTTTGGATGATGATATGAAAATAGAGTCATCCGAGCTAATTGAGGAGTCAAAGAATGAGAAACAGGGTGCCTATATTCTGGAATTCTTCTTGCCAGAAAGTTAGGATTACATACCTCATGCAAAAACTAAGAAGAGCAGAATGCTACATTATTTTTTTGGGGCAGTTAAATTTGTTCCACCACCCTTGGAGCATAACCGAAATTTGAAGCAAAACTTGAGGTTCAATTCATAAGCTCGAGGTGGAGGCAAAAAGTAATCTTCGTCATACCGCGACGTTAAAAAAGCGCTTGTTGGGAGGCAACCCAGCTTTACTGTTTTTTTTAACTCATTTGTTTTTGTATTATTTGTGTAATGTCGTTTTTTTTATTTCTCTAGGAGCATGGGAAGCAAAGTCATTGGAAGAAAGCAAAGCAAGTGAGATGGTGAGAACTAAGTGTGGGGTGCCCGCATAAAGAATCAAGTCTTGGAGAAGTCTAAGTAACTCATGAGCTGCTAATGCTTCGACATATGACCTACCAGGGAGTTTCTTTTACCCTCGTGTACTTATGGGTGTACATCGGGGACAATACACAATTTTAAGTGTGGGGTGAAGAGACTATTTGGGTGGATTCCTATGCTAGTTTAGTTGTGTTATTTTATATGTTTTGAAAAGAAAATAATTAAGTAGAAATAATCCCTCTTGGTTTTTCTTATGACAACGGTTCTTTTCCAAAGGATGATTCTTTGAATCGGATAGTAATTTTTTTTTTAAGTAGAATTTTCAAAAGGTTTTGGACTTTTTCCAACGATGGACTTCTTAGACAGTTTTCTTGAGGGTTTAAAGCCTAAAAACAAATATAAAGGATTTTGTTTTCTTTTTCTTTTCAACTGATAATGGAATGGGAAGAACTTGAGTATCTATACTTTTTGACATATTTTATGTTGGGGCTTAGAGCTGGAATATTTGCACTGAGTACTTTCTTCTTTATTCTTGTGACTATATGCCTTGAGAGTATATATGTTTCTTTTGACGCTTGGGCTCGTCTATTGACTCCTTTTACTTTCTAGTATTTGGATTATATGATGACTGTGCTAGTTGCTTTAACTTGAGAGTGGGGTTTAAGTCGTCCTAAGTAAGTCATGTGCATTGTGTGAGGTGAAATTTTAGTTGTACTTTGTGCTATCCCTTGTTAGTCTAGAACTTGCCTCGTGTGTGAGTCGAAGCGAAATGATTAAGTCTTGTGAGTTTAGGAAATGATATAGGCGTTTTTTTGATTGATCCTTCAATCTATTTGCCTACCAATGATAAAAATTATCCTTTGTTAGCCCATTTGAGCCTCTAAACATTTCTTTGGTACCTACATTACAAGACGAATCCCTTTTGTTTTTAATTAAATGTTGTTGAACCTTTACCTCCGAAAGCACTTAAGTCGCTAGAAGAGAAGGAAAAGAGATTGGGTAGTTTTTGAGTGGACCCATAGAAAGGCCAAAAGGTGCGTGTGTGTATTGAGATAGCCACTAGCTAGAAATACCAATTAATGGAGGGTGTTGAAAAGATTTTGAAAAAATAAAAGAAAAAAGAAAAAGAAAATACAAAATAAAAAAAAATCATTAGCATATTCCCAAATACCCATTGCTCCTTAACAAATTAGACATCCTTTTGGTTTATAATCATTTGGGTGATTGCAAGTTCTCCTTAACTACTATCCTCCGATATCTTTGAGGAAACCAAACTGACTTATAAACTCGTGATGGCGTATTAGCTAATTGTCAGAGTTGGGATTAATGATTGCAGAGCTTCTGGAGAAACTTGAAGGAGGAATTAGTAAGCATTTGTTTCAAAAGGAGTAAAAAATTATTTTCCAGTTTCTGAAATAACTTAAAAACTTTTTCGAATTCTTTTTTCAATCAAAAACGTTCGTCAGAGGAAAGTTTTTTTAAAATTTTATTTTAATACTTTCTTTCAAAAATTGAAAAACACCCTGTTACAAAGATGAGCAAATGTTTTCTTGGTTAAACTCTTGATTAACAAGAAACGTGTCTATATTCCATTTTTCTCTTGTAGAATTGCCTAAATTAGTGTGCTTTTTGGTACTTATAATTATTAAAGCAATTAGTAAACTTCTCGCGCTTCAAGCGAATTTTTAAAACGTAAAATTCATCAAACAATCATTCTCTATATTTGAGGAAGAATATTTAAACTTATACAAAGGAATATTTGAAAAAAAAAATGAATTGGTTAATATCTTCAGTATAGATTACTTAGCCTTGGCTATAGGAAATTGTAACGATCCGTCCGGTCGTTTTGAGTATTACAGCCTTGTTCTCCCATTTACTGCTCAATTTATGCTTTACAGTTGTTATGTGACTTGTCGGGGTAACTAGTTCGGGTCCGGAGAGGTTTTGGAATGAATTGGAACACTTAGTTCCAAGGTTTAAAGCTTAAGTTGAAATAGTTGACCGGATGTTGACTATGTGTAAACGACCCCGGAATAGAGTTTTGATAATTCCGTTAGCTCTGTATGGTGATTTTGGATTTAGGAGCGTGTTCGAAAAATTATTTGGAAGTCCATAGTTAAATTAGGCTAGAAATGGCAAAAACAAAAATTTAAGTTTGGAGGTTTGACCGGGGAGTTGACTTTTTGATATCGGGGTCGGAATCTGATTCTGGAAATTGGAATAGGTCTCTTATGTCATTTATGACTTGCGTGCAAAATTTGAGGTCAATTGGACTTGATTTGATAGGTTTCGGCATTGAATATATAAGTTGAAAATTCTTAGTTTCATTCGGCTTGAATTGGGGTATGATTCGTGGTTTTAGCGTTATTTGATGTGATGTGAGGTTTCGAATAAGTTTGTATGATGTTTTAGGACTTGTTGGTGTATTTGGTTGGGGTCCCGGGGGCCTCGGGTGAGTTTCGGATGGTTAACGGACAAATTTTTGGACTTGAAATGTTGCTCGAATTGTTCTGATGCACTATCTCGTTTCCTTCATCGCGTTCGCGGAAAGAGTTTCGTGTTCACGAAGAGGAACTGAGGGGCAGGCAAGATTTGCTTTCCGCGTTCGTGAAATATTGGGCAAGTTGTGCATCGTGAACGCGAGGGTGATGCCGCGTTCGTGAAGAAGAGAGGAGGCAACTGGGGACCCCGTGCAATTGGTCTACGTGTTCGCGAAGAGGAGGTCGCGTTCGCGAAGTGAGGGGTCAGCGAAACATCGCGTTCGCGGTGGGTTGAACGCGTTCGCGTAGAAGGCATTTGAGGCAGAAGCACTTTGTGCTTTACGAACGCGAGGGTGATGCCGTGTTCGCGAAGGAGGAATTTGGGCAGAACGAAATTTGTGCTTCGTGAACGCGAGGCGGTGACCGCGTTCGCGAAGAAGAAATCGCTGGGCAGAATATTTAAATTCTGAGATTTTTGACGAATTGGAGCTCGGAAAGAGGCGATTTTCGGGATATTTTTAAGAAAAATAATGGGGTAAGTGTTCTTGACTCAATATTGGTCAAATTACCCGAATCTATGGTTATTTTTAACATTTAATTGATGATTTAAATTGGAAAATTATGAAAACCCTCTTGGTTTAATTTGAAGATTTGAGGGTCGAGATGATGTCGGAATTTGGTAAAATTTTTATGGTTGTACTCGTGGTTGAATGGGCGTTCATATTTTGTAACTTTTGTCGGGTTCCGAGACGTGAGCCCCACGGGCGATTTTTGAGTGCAATTTCGAATTTTATTGGAAAATTAGTATTTTCATATGGAATTAATTCCTATAATTTATATTGACTAAATCGAATTATTTATGACTAGATTCGAGGCGTTTGGAGGCCGATTCGCAAGGCAAAGGCATAACAGAATAAAGAATTACACTTTTTGAGGTAAGTAACAGTTCTAAATTTGGTTCTGAGGGTATGAAATCCCGGATTATGTGTTATGTGATCGGTTTTGAGGTGACGCATATGCTAGGTGATAGGCGTGTGGGCGTGCACCGTAGGAATTGTGACTTGATAAATTCCATGGAATTGTGTAGTTGAATAATATGTTATTATCTGTACATTCTCTATGTAGTAGAGAAATTAAACCACAAATCATATTCATATATTATATTATATTATAGCACGTGAGTTGGTCGTGCAACACGTGAGTTGTCCGTGCGGATCCAGATATTATATTATAGCACGTGAGTTGGTCGTGCAACACGTGAGTTGTCCGTGCGGATCCAGATATTATATTATAGCACGTGAGTTGGACGTGCAGCAGGTGAGTTGCCCGTGCGGATCCAGATATTATACTATAGCACGTGAGTTGTCCGTGCGGATCCAGATATTATACTATAGCACGTGAGTTGTCCGTACAGCACATGAGTTGTCCATGCGGATTATAGCGCTTGGGCAGAAGGAACCCCTTCGGAGTCTGTACACCCCCAGTGAGCGCATGTACCTACTGAGTGTGAGTGTTGAGTGACTGTGGTCCTGAGAGGATGCATTTGATTTCATTATTATTGCACTTCAGCTGTCATATATCACTGTTTTGGAAATTTCTGAGAGATATTATCTTATGTTTCAGTTGAACTTGACATGAAATTTCTGTTTTAGCCTTAAATATTGAACTTGAAAGCATGTCTGCCTTATTATGTTGGAAATTACTGTAATTGGACTCAACTGTGAAGCTTGTCACTACTTTCAGTTCTTTATTTAGTATTGTTACTTGCTGAGTTGGTTGTACTCATACTACACCCTGCACTTCGTGTGCAGATTCTGGTGTTTTCGGACTCAATGGGTGTTGATTTCTTCGCACAGTTGATTATCTGGAGATTCCGAGTTAGCTGTCGGTGTTTCGCAGACCTTGTCTCTCATTCATTATCTTCTTGATTACTGTATTTGGTCTCAGATTATTATAGGCCGTATTTTCCAGACTTGTGATGTATAGATGCTCATGTACTCTGTGACACCCCGATAGTTGGGAATTCCGCATTATGTTTTGGGTTTTCTATCCCGTTTATGAGAACTTTTACTATTAAAACTGCTTTAAATTCATTTTTGTTAAAAGTGTTGGAAATATTTGTGAGAAATCGGCTTGCCTAGAACCACGTTAGGCGCCATCACGAAAGGTTAGAATTTTGGGTCGTCACAAAAATATGAGCATTTCAAAAAAGGGTGAGATTAGTATGAAATGTTCCATTCACATTAGATTCTTAAAGCGATTAAATATACTAGTCTCTGACACGTGTAGTCCATATGAATTTTCACAAAATGTGTATCAAAATAATTGTGATTACAACTATATTGTATATAATAGCTTTTGTTTGAAACAGAATTATAAATTAAACTGTACAAAAAGTTACCACTACAATAATGATTATTTTATGTATAATTATATTATTTTTATTTTATGAATACAAATATGTAATGTTGGTATTTGTTTTATCCTATTATCTCGGTTTGCGTTATTATTACCATAACTGTCAAACATAAATATCCCTTTTATACTATAATACATAGTTGTTCATGTGATAAAATATGTTTTACAAATTATTTAACGATGAATTTTATCTAATGCAAAAAAACAATGCATTGAAAATTATTTTAGAAAGAAATTGCACACTCATTCACTTTCTGACAGGAAATGTTGTATTTTGTTTAAAATATATTTTTGTTCCTTCTTTGTTGGTTTTTGATAGAGAAGCTCCTACTATAGCCCCTTAATATTCAAGATGTTTAGTTAGAATAAAACTTCTATTAGAAATACAATTATGACTAATAATCGAGAGCAAAATCTTGCTCACATAACCATACGTGAAACATCATCAGCTATGTTTTCATTCCAAAATGATAGTATGAATACATACATAGAAATTGAGAACCACATAAAAAAAAAAAAAATTAACACTCAATGAACATATACTAGCATAGCTAAAACAGTATTGAGTGACTCGAATTAATATAGACTCAGAAACTTTTACATATACAGTCCAAATATTATGCACCATTGTTTACCCTTAAAATTAGATAACAACTAAACTTATAATATGGTTCTAAGGACATGTGATTTCACTTAATACCAATTGATAAATATGAAGATTAATAACAGAAATAAATTATAAAGTAAAGCAAACCAGTGTTAGAATGGAACAGCCCTCGAGTTTGGATACCCTTGGACTGGTTGATGCAAGAACAATTAAAATATAACAAACTGATAAACAATAGTATAAACGAGAAAGAGAATTATATTGCTTTGATATCTGTGAGCAATGTGTGTTACAAATGATTAGAACCCCCCTTTAAATAGTAGAGGAATTCCAGTTATGGTATAATTCTAATTATAGAAGAAAATTCCATGATTAGCTAATTATCCGTTTTTGATTTGATCTGTTCTGAGATTTATACCATGATCCCTTGACCAGTCACGGATATCTCGCCTTTCTGTTATTGTGCTATCTTCGATCTTGCTCGATGTCTGTCTCATTTGGCTTCGATCACTACTAGCCTCGATCTCGATAGGTACCTCGATTCTGAACTCGGTACCTTATCCTCGTGATTTAGTCTGTTCCGTTAAGAGGACGTCCTTCGATGCAACCTCCCGGTCTTGTTCAAAGACTAAACTCGGGTGGGCCCGATTTTAACTGTATATAGATAGTCCCCTCGTTTATTGGAGTGAAATGACAAGAAACGAATTGAGCCTTCGATTTTCTACCTCGACTTGTCATGACATCATCCTCGTGACGTAAGTGACGGTAGTGACTGAAACGACCCATCAGTACAGTTTTCCAAGTCATTAATGAGTGTCAGTTAGTGGTCGGCCACTAGTGACTTTGAACTGTCATCGTGAATCCAATAAATAGACCCATTTCTCATTGATTCAAACTTTACTTTGACTTTCTTCTAATATCCAAAGCTTTTACATCTCTTAAGTTCTTTCCTTCTACAAATCTTCAGGTTTTGCTGTTAATCCTTTCTCAAACATCAAGTCCTATTATCTTCCTCTTTTTCAAATTTACACAAAAATGGCAAAAATATCAAAAACGGTACCACAAAAAGAAGTTGCTTCATCTTCTCAACCGGACGGCAAGAAAAAGCCGGTGGAACCCCGTCTTGAGGAATGCATTCCTGGGGGGTGTGCGCTAAACTCCGATTTCAAGACCGATAAAGCCTCATCAATTCTTGGTCGATGCGAGCCAATGTTGAGGTATATATGCTCGATAACTGAGGAATACCTTAAGCAGGTAAAGAAAGACTGCAACTGGGAAGGCAAAGAGGTGGTGATCCCGACCCCCGAAGAAGACATCACCACCCATGTGGAAGGGTTTCTAAATGCTTACACTTACCCTTTCACGCTGGGCCCCCTCGACCCCTTCATCGTTGATTTTTGTCGTCAATATCAAATAACCCTAGGCCAAACCCATCCTTTCTTTTGGCGAATTATTATTTTGCTCCGATTCTTCGTGAGCAAAGTCAAGGGGCTCCCTTTCACCCTCGATCACCTTATTAGATTGTATAGCCCCCGCCTCTATCTAAGCGGGTTAACAAAACTCCAACGTCGAGCTACCAAAATATTATTCTCGAGCATAGACGAGGACAAGGATCGAGGTTGGATGGGCCGGTTCATTCGAGTGAGGACTTCCAACCTAATCCCAACCGAGAATATGCCATTTCCTGAGAAATGGAACATGAATCATAAGTACCGTCTCACGGTTAGCTTCCATGTATTATTTGTTCCTTTGTCTTTTCTCATTGATGTCTTTTTCCATGATATAGCAGTCGCTTGGATGCCCCGTGCGATTCCCAACCTCGATAGATAGGTTCGGAACCTGGCCTCGACCTCTAAATACGCCGAGCGCTCATGGCGCGATTTAGCAAAGGTCCGATGGGAGGCCGAGAATCATGGTAAGCCCACTTTTTGTGTATTTGATGATTTGGTTAAGATGCCTTTCCTCTACTTATTCAATTTTCTCGTGTACGGGCCTGGGAAAGGATGCGGTCATGAAGGTCCCGTCTTGTGAGGAGGAGACTTCGACCCCGGTTCCGAATAGGATAATAAGAGGAAAAGTACCTTAACCTTTGAGGATCCAAAGCCTAATAAGAATCTAGTTCGTAAGCCGAAGAAAGACATTGTTGCCCTGCCTGCAGATGTGATTTAATGTCTAAGGGAGGAATAAGAAAAAGATGCAAATGATGGCTCGGAACTGGTGATCCCGAGTGAAGAAAACCATCTAGGCCCCAAAGGCCGCTAAGTCGGTGGTGGTTGAGGAGATTCTGCCTCGATCCGAGGGGGTCTTCGAAAAGGACTCGGGAAAAGTCCCTGAGTCGTCGAAAATCGAAGATGCCTCCCGCCGAGATGAGCAAAAGATGGGTATGTCTGAAGGGGCCGGCTCCGAGGCCCTTTACAGCATGAAGAATGCCCCAAGTGGCTCACTTGGGGCAATAGATATTGGAGACTCACCGATTCTCCCTGCGTTTTCCGAGGAAGCAATTCGGGAGGCCCAAGCTACGAGGACTCCCAAAGTAAATGGGGCCCATGGAGGGGAGGATCCCTTCCGTGGTTACTTTATTAGGGTCGAGGATGCTACCGACCTGAGTGAAGCATCGAGTCTCCTCGATGAGGCTCAACAAACCTTGAATCAGGTGAGTCGCAACTCCCTTTGTCGATATCATACTTAGTTTATTTCTTCTCTTCCGATCTAATTTCCTTTCTTTTTTCCGTATAGGCTTTGGTACTCCATCAGGAGGCGTTTTCAAAGTCCCGAGCAGAGCTGAGCCGATATGAGGCCGACCTCTGAGGGCTCACGGAGGAGAGAAATTCCCTTAAACTTCTTATTGGGCAAAAAGAAGGAGAGATCAAGGACCTCCGAGCCGAGTTGGCCAAGTCTCACCAAGATCAGACCAACCTGATCGAGCAGGTAATGAAAATCTTAAAAGCTCATGGGCTCGATTTGGGAACGGTGGCTAACATTTCAATCTCGCGGCTGCAATAGAAGGTCGAGAGGATCGAGTAGTTCCGCAAGGAGGTCAACATGATGAATACGAAGACCTTGGGGTGGAAAGAAAGTATGGACCGCTTTGCCGCTGAAAAAGAGGCTGCTCGAGCCCAATTGTCATCGGTAGAAAGTCAGCTTCGAGGCATGAAGGAGAAGAGCTCAGCTCAGGCAAAGAAAATAGAGGAACTCGAGGCTCGGTTGGCTTTCGAACTTGCAAAAGCCAAATCTGAAGCCGAAAAGGCAAAGGCCGAGGCAGAGGCGATCGTGACCGTTTACCGGGCCGATGCTGAAGCCTCTTAAGTCCAAGCGAGAGAGGCAGCCAAGACCGCTCAAATGCGAGCATATTGGATTGCTGAACTCGCCAAATGCCAATCTCGGAGGAAAACCCTCGAGGAGATCCATGCTCGAGGTTTCGATCATTTCGACGAGATAATAAAGGCTAAAGAGCATGAAGTTCATGCTAGAGCACTAGCCTCTTTCGATGATGATGATGATGATGGCAGTAAGAGCGAGTCCGAGAATGGGGAGGACCTCGATGGAGAAGAAGCTACCCATGAGGAAAATTAGGAATCTTAGGATTTTTCGTTTTTGAATTTTTGTGCAGGACACTGAACGGTCCTTGTAAATATTTTCGTATATATAAAAGATTTTTTTTCTCTTTGATTTTTCTTTATTCTATCTCCTGCCTCGTGAAAATTCTATTTCATTCATGCCTTATGGAGATTTTTCTCACAAGTTTGGGACTTTAGGCAACTAGACCGAAGTCGGACCAGTATAGTCTTTAAAATTGAGTGAGTACATGCTCGAACTCGAAGTAGAGTGACCCTTAGGTTTTAGTTGAGTAAGGACGATTTCTCGAACTCAAAAAATAAAATGTACCTTAGGCTCTTGAATTAGGCCGATATGGCCTCAAAAGAATGGCTTTTCCCCTTTTTTGGCTTGAAAATGTAATCATAAAAATTTGTCATGCCTTAGCACGAGATAAATTTTTACCAACTAGGTTTTTCGAGGATTGGTGTTATCAAAAGCATTTGCTTTGTTATGCCTTAGCACAAAATTGTACGGGAGTTCGAACAATTTGATACACCTTAGGGTTTTTCGAGGGTCGATATTATCGAGACCCTTAGTAATTCAGCCGAGGGTTGCCTTTTTTAACCGGTTTAGGAGAATATTTAAAGGCTTGTTTTATTCGGACGTCTCTGAACCGTGTTAATTTGGTCATACCCTTTAGTTTGGGATTTTCCCCTTAGGCTTGTTTCCCTGCTATACTTCGAACTCGTTTAAAGTGTCAGTCCCCGAATGGGGTGGACGTGGCCTATAAAATCTAGGATTGCCTGTTTAAGGTCTTATGATTTCGAGGTTTAGTAATTCGATCATGTCGATTTTTTGGACGGTAGTCCATGAGTATAGGGTAAATTATTTGAACTTCAGTTGTGATCGGCCCTTAAGCCAATTTCCACAATAGATCATAAGTATGAAATTGTAAATTATAAATTTCTCTAAGGCATGGAACATCTGGTAAAGAAAAATACTTCTTTCAATAGATTATACATGCGTACATGTTTTTCCATTAGGGCTCGAGTAATCTACATGGACACAGTTCATTTGACCGTTTGGTCCTTTACCTATCGAGACCCTGTCGACACAAAGTATTTTTCTTGTAACTATCCGAGGGTGATGCCCCCAGTATTCGAGGTTGATTGTAAAGGAGCCTCGGATACTGTTGAATTCCTCTAAGTTAGCCCTAATAAGTGCCTCTAGGAAATTAAAATCATATTTTCAGTCTCACCCGATTTGTGTGGTGACTACTTATCCCCTTCACAATATTTTTCATAAGCCCGAACTTTCGGGCCGATTGGCCAAATGGGCCGTCGAGATTAGTGGGTACGATATCGAGTATCGACCCCGAACGGTCATCGAGTCTCAAATCTTAGCGGACATTGTGGCCGACTTTACGTTAGCCCTCGTACCATAGGTTGAAAAGGAACTATTATTAAAGTTTTGTACATCACTGGGGTGTGGACCCTCTTCACAGACGGCGCTTCGAACGTGAAGGGGTCTGGGCTAGGCATCATTTTAAAGTCGTCCACGGTGGTGGCATCTTCTCGAACTAGGACCCCACTTACCGCGATTTCCTAGACTGCTAAGTACAAGTAGAGTTGCTCGTCCTTTTTCAGAGTATGAAGCAGCGACGGGCTCGAGAGGTACCTCTTTAGTTCTTTCAATGCTTGTTGGCATTTCGGGGTCCATGCACAATTGTTCTTCTTTTTGCGCAGTGAGAAGAACTTGTGACTTTTATCTGAAAACGTCGAGATGAATCGTCCTAGGGCGGCTATGCGCCTTGTTAATCTTTGTACGGCCTTAACATTGTCTACGACTGTGACGTCTTCGATTGCCTTGATTTATCGGGGTTGATTTCGATCCCCCGATTTGATACCATAAAGCCGAGGAACTTGCCCGAGCCGACCCCGAAAGCACATTTCTCCGAGTTGAGTTTCATGTAGTATTTCCTTAGTATATCGAAGGTCTCCTGCAAATGTGTCAAATGGTCCTCTTCTCGCATAGACTTAACTAGCATATCGCCAATATAAACCTCCATTGATTTTCCTATTTGTTCTTCGAACATTCCATTTACTAAGTGTTGATAAGTGGCACTAGCATTTTTTAGTCCAAACGACATTACATTATAACAATAGGTATCGTACTTACTGATGAACGAAGTCTTTTCCTGATCCTCCGGGTTCATTTGTATTTGATTGTACCCAGAGTAGGCATCCAGAAAACTAAGGATCTCGTGGCCGGCCATGGCATCGATCATGCAATCGATATTCGGGAGAGGAAAAGAGTCTTTAGGACATGCTTTGTTTAAATCTTTATAGTCTACACACATTCTAAGTTTATTTCCCTTTTTAGGGACTACGACTATGTTTGCTAACCATTCGGGAAATTTTAATTCCCGAATGGATCCTATTTTGAGAAGTTTGGCTACCTCGTCCTTGATGAATGCATGTTTTACCTCGGACTGGGGCCTTCTCTTTTGTTTTACTGGGCGGAACTTTGGGTCCAAGCTTAGTCGATGTGTAGTGATCTCCGGCGGGATCCCTGTCATATCTAGTGGGACCAAGAAAAATAATCCATATTATTGATAAGAAATTTAATGAGTTTTTCCCTGAGCTCGAGGGTTAACCCCGTACCCAGGTATACCTTTCGATCGGGTAGATGCTCGATCAGTATGACTTGCTCGAGCTCTTCGACTGTCGATTTGGTAGCGTCGTAATCCTCGTGGATTATGAAGGATCGAGGGGTCTAGTAGTCATCGTCCTCGTCTGTTCCCTTCTTCTCCGACTGAGTCGAGGCTGGTGGTTATGGTTGCTATTTAGCTTCCTATTTTCTTTTGGACTCTGATCCCTTTGTTGACAAAGCGCTGATACCAGTATTACTTCGTTGACCGCAAACATCTCTTTGGCAACATGATGTTCCCCATACACTATTTTTACTTCATTCAGTGTTGGGAACTTTAGCATTTGTTGAAGGGTTGAGAGGACCGCCCTCATGTTGTGAATCCAAGGTCTTTCGAGCAGTGCGTTGTATCTCATATCGCCCTCGATCACATGGAACTTTGTTTCTTGAATAGTTCCGGCTACATTTACTGGTAGGATGATTTCACTTTTAGTTGTTTCACTCGCCATGTTGAAGTCATTGAGAATCCGAGTTTCGGGTATGATCTGATCTTGTAGGCCGAGCTGCTCCACGACCCCCTATCGAATAATATTGGCCGAGTTTCCTGGATCAATTAAAACACGTTTAACCTGAATTGTATTCCAAAGCATCATTGTGGGGTTGTGAGATCCCTTCCGCTTCCTCATCATTGAATGATGAAGTGCCTTCTGACACATAGTCTCGAGTTCGTTTTTCCCTGGGGATTGATACTTTAGTGCGTTTGAACACGGGCGCTTGTGGAATATCGACCCCACCAACGATCATGTGAATCACGTGTTGTGGTTCTTTCTGCTCGTTTTTCCTATTTGTATCCCTGTCTCTGAAATAGGTTTTAGCTCGTTCGCTCAAGAATTCTTGAAGGTGACCCTCGTTGAATAGACGGGTCACCTCCTCCCTTAGTTGTCTGCAGTCTTTGATTCTATGACCATGTGTACCATAGTATTTGCATATTTGATTGGGGTTTCTTTGGGATGGATCAGCTTTTAGGGGTCAGGGCCATCTAGTATCTTTGATTCTCCCAATGGCTGACATAATACCTGATGCGTCGATGCTGAAGTTGTATTCTGATAACCGTGGTGCTTCTGTGGGATCGGCATGTTTATTGAAACCACTTTTGCTCATGAGCCCTCGAGAGCTCTATTCTCGATTGTTCCTTCGATCATTTCGGATGGGATTACGCCCTAGGCCATTGTTTCTACGATCTGTATTGTATGATTGATACCGATCTCTATTCGACCGGGGTTCTCTGTCGATATACCTTTGAGTTCTGCCGACGGTCTTGTTTGGATAAACGGAACCGAAAGGGGTCCCCAATTGATCATCCTCGATCCTGATCTTTGACTGGTACCGATTATGTAAATCTCCCCAGGTTACCGCTGGATCTTCAATTAAATTCTGCTTTAGCTGTCGTGATGCCACCGAACTTCGTTCGTTCAAACCTTGAGTAAAGGCTTGAACAACCCAATCGTCTGTGACCGGTAGTAGTTCTGTGCATTCCATATGGAACCGAGATACTAATTCCCTCAATATTTCATTGTCTTTTTGTTTCACCTTGAAGAGGTCCGACTTTCTAGTCGCAACCTTTATTGCTCTGGCATGTGCCTTTACAAAGGAGTCTGCAAGCATAGCGAAGGAATCGATAGAATTAGGCGACTGTATAAGAAGTGACATGCTTATTAGGGTCGGTGGTTCCATTGTACTTAGGAATTTCTGGCATTCGGAATGGGTTTTGGAGCCGCACTTGGAGGGAAAGGCTTCTGTACGAATTTCTTTGAATCCATACCCTTTAGAATCGGCGGTGCCCCCGGTATTTGGTCAACCCGGGAGTTGTATGTCTCTACTTTCTTGTCATTTGCCTCGATTTTCGTTTTTCCTGATTCAATCCGTTTAGTGAGCTCCTCAAGCATTTTTATAATGGCGGGGTCAGTCCCCGATTCGTTGGCATTCGACCTTTCTAGCACAGGCTCGGTCCTGTGGACGACTTCTGGTTTGATCTTACTATTGATTTTGTAGTTGTGCTATAGCGGCTTGTTGAGCCTATAACATTTTGAATATCAATTGGAGGCTAACTCCACCATCTTCTCTGCCCTGCGTACCTCGACCACCTGATCGAACTTCCCTGTGTACGCTACCTTCGGGATCAATGCCCAAATTTGCATTTAGGACGACATGTGAACTGATATCGAAGGGATTTGCAATTGGTGCTCCCTCGAGGTCAGTTTGAGGTGTCTCGATCCCTGGGGCAGCTATATTGTCATTTCCCCGTAAAATCCGAGGTCGTTGTCAACATGTGTAGGCGCTATTTGTGAGTTTGACATGTTTATCCTGAAAACAAAGATTCTTACGAGAATAAATGTAAAGCGATGTGTGTTATCGGAATCAGTATTAAGCAATCACTATTATCCTTGGCCCCACGGTAGGCGCCAAACTGTTTATCCTTAAAATTGGATAACAATTAAACTTATAATGTGGTTCTAAGGACACGTGATTTTACTTAATACCAATTGATAAATATGAAGATTAATAACCTAAATAAACTATAAAGTAAAGCAAACTAGTGTTAGAATGGAACTCAGCCCTCGAGTTTGGATACCCTCGAACTGGTTGATGCAAGAACAATTAAAATATAACAAGCTAATGAACAATAATATAAATGAGAAAGAGAATTATATTGCTTTGATATCTGTGAACAATGTGTGTTACAAATGATTAAAAAACCCCTTTAAATAGTAGAGAAATTTCACTTATGGTATAATTCTAATTACAGAAGAAAATTCCATGATTAGCTAATTAACCATTTCTGATTTGATCCGTTCCAAGATTTACGCTATGATCCTCGACCAGTCACGGATATCTCGCCTTTCTGTTATTGTGCTATCTTTGATCTTGCTCGATGTCTGTCTCATTTGGCTTCGATCGCTACTAGCCTCGATTTCGACAGGTACCTCGATTCTGAATTCGGTACCTTATCCTCGTGATTTAGTCTGTTCCGTTACGAGGCCATCCTTCGATGCAACCTCCCGGTCTCGTCAAATAATAAAATCGGGTGGGCCCGATTTTAACTGTATACAACTACATAAAGAAAAAAGAAAAAAGAAGATAAAAACGTTACATGAACCAGTTACTTCATACTTTAGTAGAGAAACCATGTCTTGCCGTAGACCCCAAACTTTGCTTCTTCCTTTAAATATCAAACATAGTATAAGCAAAATGCTTGAAAGTTTGCTTGTAGAATGCTTTGACATTGTCTATCCACGTAAGGATGAATAATGTTATAACGTCTTTAGCAAAGAAGAAACAACATCACAATAATGAGATGGCAAATACGACTTTTCGATTTTTATAACGGGTGAATCATTTAGCAATATATTTAAGAGATTAAAAATAATACTATTGACACCTTATTCTTTGGGTTGTGTTCTAAATATATTGAATTAGAAACAATTCAAAGGTTGGTGATGCTTAGAATTCCCAAGAAATTCTAGAACATAGGATTTCCAATTAACAACATTCAGTAACTATTATTTAATATTTAATAGGAGGTTACTAATTAATGGTGAAAGTCAAAGGGCTACCAATTGCCATATTTGTCTTTATTTCAATTAAATATTTTATTTTTTTTATTAATGTTATTAGTATGTATATTTACAATTTTTGTACAAAATTATATTTGAAATGATATCATGTTGAAGGGTATTATAGTCATTTAGTTTTATAGGGTTATTTCAGTCTTTTAAGTTTCTATTTTGGTATTCATGCTTATAATATCGTGTCAGTATATATATATATATATA